>JAVJIF010025929.1:0-68895 GCA_038442645.1 Agave tequilana
AGCAGGTTTAAGCGAAAGTTTTAGATTGAGAGACTCGTACGACAATCACTTGTGATGAAAGAAAGAAGGCAACAGAAGAAGAAGACGATAAAAAAAAGCATGCATCTCGCTACATAGATCATTAAAGTGTTTAGTACAACACAATTGAAGAACTTATCATACTAAGAGTGCGTTAGAAGTTCTCCAATCATTCCATAGGGAGGCAAGGAGGAAGGGCAACATACAAGAGACAGTCGTGCTTTTTTCCATAGCTTAAACTCAAGGTGAAGGAGCAATGAAGGAAAATGTGAGCTACTGTTGGCGGTTGTTGCCCACAAAGTAAGCATCAGGACATCACTTGGATGCTTCTCTTGGTAAGACAACTGTCGTTAAGAGACATTCATAGAAAGCAAGCCACACGTGGATCTTAGTTTTTAGAGGTGCTTGAGTAGTCCAAATCCATTGGAAACAATTGTTCTCCTCACTGTTGTAGGCTGTTTAAAAATTACAGAAGACTATGCCTTAGACGCGGGCTCCTTGCCAAATATGAGGATTGTATTTCAACTCAAACGCGGACCTAACGTCTTTTGTCAAACGCAGAGGTCGCATTTCAACTCAAACGCAGATATCGCACCTTAATAAATGCGACGCGAGGGTCCTGTTCTGTGCCAAACGCGATGGTCGTGTTGCTCTTCATATGCAGATCTCAGGGTAGCGTTTCAACATCAACACGTAACGACTGTGTTCAATAGAGAGGTCCACATCTAATAAGACCCACGTTTCTAATGTAACATATAGCAGTTACTGAGTCAATCATACCCACTTTCTCTTCAAATAATGGGCATAATCGCCATTATGGAGAGATTTAAGGAGACAATTATCCTCTTGAAAATCCCTATAAATAGCTATGAAAGTTAGGGGCCAAAGGGAAAAGGAACCCATAAAGCCAAAGGCTAGAGAAGGAGAATCCTAAAAGACACACTTGATACTTGATATTTGAAGCTGGATTGTAACGCCCCGATCCCACGGGTACGGGGACATTACTGCAACGTATATACGCAAGTCAGAAGTACCTTCACGTATATACGCTAAGCATCAGTACAGGCAAGAATCAGAGTACGAAAGCAAGTGGTGCATTATACATTCCAACACATGAGTACAATTACAAAGTTATCGCCAGAGGTGATCCAATATTACATGAATATTACATCACTGACATGCGCAATTGCGAGATTACGAGCAGATGTACATGGATGAATAGTACAAAGAGCACTCACGAGTTTACTAAAGGAAAACTCGAGAGGCACACAGGGGGCCCGGAAGGATAGAGCTCTGAACGGTCTGCTGGAGATCCACGCTTCAGCTGCGCCACTCTGATCAACAACAGGAGAATCCCACGCTCCAGCTCCATGACCTGGACATGAGGATCCAGGGGAGTCAGATGAAACTCCCCAGGCGAGTGGTGAAGCAAAAGCCAAGTGGCGAGCAAGGATAAGCATATGTAAAGCGATAAACCAAATAAAGCCGAGGACGAGCAAATCTGATTGTATGGTTTCAGATCACGGCTCCATGAAGTACTACGTAATCGAAGAATAAACCAACCAAGGAAACCCTCATCTATATACCCTTATCTTATGTCACCATAATCTAAGCACATACATCCGACTGCACTCAGGGCATGATAAGGTAATGAACAGGAGGCAAGTAGATACAAGGGATAAAGTAGAGCATGAGCAGTTAATATAATAATAACCATAAAACCGGAAATCCGATGAAAAACCAGTACAAGCAATATGATGAGGCATATCACAGATTCAAAGCCGTTTAAGCTGCAGGCTTCAGTATGCGTCCCATTCCACATACCTCTACTTACAACTTAAAGAGCCGTTATTAGACACTTTATTATTACTCGTCTTACCCTGATATCTAGCTATGTGAACTAGCGTCCCAGCACACATAGATCCATATCCGAGTAAAGCAAGGTTGTTATTGGAAACTAGCGGGGGTATCAACGAACTATGTTTACAGTGGGTCCCGTGCATGCCCGGGACCACGGTCCAGGATTGTTCCGTTGCATGGAAACGGAAGCCAGCCGCAAGGCTAAACAGGAGGGACTTATGTATGCCCTTATCATGATGGTACCAGTAATGAGGGAGCCAGCTCTCCCCTCGGTCCCCTGGAGGCCCACAGGTCAGACCGGAACATGTAGTTGCACAACATTCCTAAAAGCCACTGTAAACACGAACACATATTGATATCCGCATGTTTCCCCCGACCCAATACAAGTTGTTCCTTTTATGATTTATTAGGTTAATTATCAATTTACGGGAATAACAGGAACAGGACATGATCAGGAATTCAGGAGTTCAGGTCACTGTATGTAATACAGGATAACAGGTCACTGATCATGATACAGGATATCAGGTCACTGTACATAGTACAGGATAACAAGGCAGGGTTCCCGTAAATGTGATAATCACAGGTCAAGTATATCATGCTGGGTGTCAAGTGATAGCATGACAGGGTGATGATATTTAGACAGGTAACCGGTCATGTCAAGAGATTGATATTAGTCTGGTGGCAAGTCATGTCATAACAAGGGGTCTTGCCAAGAAGTAGCATGTCAGGTGTTAGATGATAATATATCAGTTGACAGGTGATATACATGTGTTAAAAGTAATATGAAAACGACAAGTAGTATAGACAGGTGTCAGGCATGCAGTAATGGCATGGGGTAGAATAGTAGCTGAGCACAAACAAAGTGGAGCGGAACAAGCTGGAAGTACAGACAGCAAACAGTATTTAACACTGGAGCGTCTGGCGAGGTTACCGGGACGACTCGACTGAAGTACGAGCAGTAAATCCGGCAGCAACTCGCCTAGACGGATCCAGTGGTAAAGCGCTGAACGCTGACCATGATAACCAGGCGGAGCTGAACAAGCTGGAGGCATAAGCAGCGAACAGAGTTTAGACACTAATACGCTCTGCGAGGCTACCGGGGCACTCGGATTAAGATACGAGTGGGGAATCCGGCAGCAACTCGCCTAAACGAATTTAGTGAATAAAGCACTGAGTGCTAAGCATGCTCACCAGGCGAAGCTGAGAAACCTGACGATCCCAATCACGCCTCTTCCGAAACAGTGAGGGACCGGAGGCTGAACTGAGAGACCTGCCGGTCCCAATCACATCTCTTTCGAGATAGTGAGTGACCGGAGGTTGAAGGGTCCGGAAGCCAAGTATGGTATAAGGCAGTACAATACATCACAGGCATGGTATATGTACCAGAAGGAAACTACCCTAGTACAAGCATTCGTCACAGAGCAATACATGTCCAGAGATTGGCACTCGGCCACACACAGATATAGGGACTCAGCCCAATACAAAATACATGGAAACATAGAATAAAATACATGTCGACCCGACGAAGCGGGGAAACCCAAATGGAGGCGAGAGCGAGAACACTCGCCTAAATCATCGGAAAGCCGGAAGTCTGGAATCCATGGAACTCGCGCACGCGCCATAAAATATATATATATATAAGGAGAGAGAAAGTGAAGAGGAGAGAGAAAGAGTGAGAAGCCTAGAGAGAGAAAGGGATACAGGGAGACGCGGGTTCTGGAAAGTGAGACGCGGGGTTGCAGACGCGGAAGACGCGTCGCAGGAATAGCAGACGCGGGAATCACAGACGCGGGAATCACAGACGCGGGAGACGCGTTGTGAAGACACCACAAACGCGGGGTAGCAGACGCATGATAGCAGACGCGGGATTCGCGTCGCATAGATGCCTCAAACGCGAGATCTGCGTTCAAGTGCGGACGCGAGGGAAACGCGGACGCGGACGTGGGTTCTGCGTCGCGTCAATACAGAAACGCGCGGAGCGCGTTAAGGGATTGCCTAGACGCGGGGTGAGATCCGCGTTAGGAAAGTCTTGGTGAGGAAAATCACTCGCCGACAAGATTCCTTGCTGCGCCCGACGAAGGGAAGTTCGGCCCCAATCCAAAAGGAGGGTACCGGCCCTAAGTCTTGCCAACGGAGAAGAACGCGGCCCCAATCCAAAAGGAGTGGCCGCTCTTGGAGTCTTGCCGACGAAGAAGAGCACGGCCCCAATCCAAAAGGAGTGGCCGGCTCTGAAAGAGTCATGTCCAAATGGAGAAGACGAATAGGAAGAGGAACCAGGAAGAGAGAGAGGAGAGAGAAAGTTGTAGGAAAAAGAGAGGGAAATGAGGTGTATTATGAAATAAATTGGGATTTAAAGGAGTGGGGTATTGATGTAAATAGAGGGAAGTAGTTTTAGGAATGTGGTGGGGGTATTTTAGGAAAGAGGGGATTGTTTTTTATTTAGGAATGAAATGAAAGGAAAAAGGAAAGAAATAAAAGGAGAAAGAAAGAAAGAATGAAAAGGAGGGGGAGTGGGGTGGCCGGCCGGTCACTGGCCGGCGCCGGCGGCCTGCCGGCGGCGGCGCCGCCGGCGGGGAGAGGGCGGCGCGCGTGCGGGTGGAGAGAGGGAGGAGGTGTTGGGTCTTTGTGTTGTGGTTGTTGTTGTTGTTGTTGATGGAGGTGGAAGATGATGGTGGTGGTGGTTGTGGTGGTTGTGGTGGTGATTGGAGGTTGTGGGGAGTTAGAGGAGGTGGAGGAGGAGATGATGGAGTTGTTAGAGTGGTGGAATTGGTGGTGGTGAGGGAGAATTTGGAAGAAATTGGAGGTGGGAGATGATGGGTTTTTGGAGAATTGAGGAGGAGGAGGAAGATTTGGGGTTGTTGATGGTGGAGGAGTATTGTGGGGTGTTGGGGGATGCGGTGGCGGCGGCTAGGCGGCGCCGGAGGCGGCGGCGGCGGTGGTAGAGCGGCGGTGGAGTGGGGATGCGTGAGTTGAGGAGTTTGGAGAAGATGAAGTGGGTTTGTTTTGTTTTGAATTTTTTTGTTGTTTGTAAATGAAGTATGAAATGGGTATTGATTTAATAGAGAAGGAGATGGTGAGATAATAAAGGAAAATGGTGGTGGTTGCTCTCTGAGCTCAGCCATGCCCTGCTCTCCCCTTGCTGCGTTGAGGAGATGGGAGTGGGTGAAGGAGGAAAGAGAAAGAAGAAAAGGAAGAAAGTCAAAGGAAAAGAATTTAATGAAATAAAATAAAATAAATAAAATAAAATAGTTTAAAATTTCTATTATTAAGTAATCTATTTATTATAATTTCTGAAAGTGTAAGTAGAGGGGTAGTGAAGGAAAAAGTGCAGAAAGTTAAGACCGGAAATAAATATTATTATTTTAATAAGGCAAAAATTCGACTGTTTCAGATCCTTCCGAAAAATTCTCAAAAATGGCAAATATTATTCTAAGATGCTCAGTGAAATCGGATTCGAGAAATTCAATGTATTTTCAAATTAAAAATCCTGGAATCTTCCGGCGGTACCGGTCGACGCCAAATCGGTGGATTTTCGATAAATTCTGAAAAATCTCAAAAAATGAATTTAGATAGAAAATGAAATTCTAGGAAGTAAAGTGAAAGCCGTTTATAAAATTCAACTTCATTTGAAAACTAAAAATCCGGGAATCAGTCAGCGATACCGACCGACACCAGTTTTGAAGATTTCCAATTAATTCAGGAAAATTCCAGAAAATCATAGAAAATCTAAAATATTGGAAAACAGTATTTAAAACTGAAATCGGTCAATTTGGAGTAACCAAAAGATCAAATTGAGAAGTCTACTAGGATCGAGTCCCCGTTCAGACTAGGGCTGACTCCGAGTTCACAAATCCGAACCCAAGGCAATACGACCATATGAATAATTCATAATACAAAACAAATACAGGAAGTAAATCAAAAATACGATCAGAAAAACGAATACGCAACTAAGTACGTATTCCGGGAACGGGTTGTTACACTCCATCCACCTTACAAAAAATTGCGTCCTCGCAATTTCGATAAGGGGTGAAATGAACACAAAAAGGTAGGAATGAGGATTATGCCAATCAAGATATGAATAACTATGAGCTGTTCTCCCCAGATCGACTGAACGGATAACTCAAGACTGAGACATCTCTGTACTTCTGCCGTATATATATACATCCTCTGACGTGCCATAATAATACTGACTCAATGTCTGCTTATGCAAGTACGCCGTCAGAACCCCATTCTGAATATATAGAGTGAGCTGAGATAATCAATAATACTTCAATCAACTGTGAACCAAGGCTGATGAAATCCATAGAATTCCATAGTGCTGAAATTCATAATATAATAAAACCCTACATGGCGAGATATTGTCCTTCTGCAGTAGAATCGCTGACGTGCTGCATACATACTAATCCTCCGAGAATAGACCAGAATACCCATGGTAAAGAAATCCTGGTAATACTGAATATAATTCAAGAAGGCCAATATTAAGAATTTCTGTATACTGGGCTTTGTTAACTCAGAAAGACGTAGCCGATAACTGTAAAGAATTTGGAATACTGACTCATGAATGATAACCGACTGCAGATGAAACAGGAAGAAGATATCTGAGCCCTGCAAGATTTGTAGAATGGATCATTGACAAGGCCATGGCGATAGCTCAGATATAGTGATGAAACTCTGTTCAGCAGATCCATAAAAGTACGCTAGAAGAAATCCGAAGAATGGCTAGAGTGCCAAGCACTGAAGGGACTAGCCACGGATGAAACCAAGCCTAGATGAGGTTATCGCGTAACACAGCTCAGGTGTTAAACATTAGGGTGCGGCGAGGCTAACGCTCTGCGAGACTCGCATATAGCGAAGTTCACGCGACGAAGCCAGCGCGTAACACAACGCTAAATGCTAAGCACCAGGGTGCAGCGAAACTCACACCCGGTTAGGTTCACGGATGACTAGAACACGACCCTCGCTTAGCGAGGCTAGCGGAACCTTTGGTCCACCAAATCAATAAAAACTGCCAGGAGTTATTGGCTCTGAGAACATGATCAAGAAATTATAATAACTGAGACGTGTCCCGAATGCTGTCTTCTGAATAATAACCTGACTGCAGATTAGCTCTGAGAATACCCGAGTTCCATGAACATCGTCGAAGAAATCATGATCGCTATTAGAGTAATAGAAAATATCATAACTCTATCTGCCAGAAGTCCTGATTCTGAATTACTGACATTCCTCATGAAATGATGCAATCTATCTGACTATATAAGTGACGATTACTCTGCTTGATGTACTAGTCTCCTATGATGTATCCATAAATACAAGAATATAATGCGAGGCCAAAGATCTGCCCAGTATAAGACAATGTGATATACCAGAGTCGAGGAATGCCAGAACATAATGAGAGTGACTACATCTGCCCTGCTATTACCTCTCTAGCTACGCATATCTTAAGTTGGCATAAAGGTTATAAAAATCAGAATAGCAAAAATAGGAAAGATAGGAATCGTAAAACAGGGAGAGAGATAGGACGGACTAGGATTGATGGTGATAGTGCAATGAGGAGGATATGATATAGAGAAGTTTACCAACTCCCGGACATATTAAAATGGGGATAATAATTACGGTCAGTACTTCAAGGATTCCTCCTTCAGATATCGAACACCCTTCCCGTCTTTACCCCATCATATAGAGCATCCTGACTTCTTCTTCAGCCAGATCATATGTTTGCTTCCCTTCACCATATGCCCTAGTTCTGGGTCTCCTTTGTATATGACTCCATGCTGGATGCTGGGGATGAAGTGAGGTTATTCTGACAGTAGGTCTTGGATTTCCTCACAACGGTGATACTGGATGAGTTGATCTGATTGGTGTGATGTTCTCTGTCTCCTTGAACAGTCAGTCACACTTCAACTAATCTCTGAACCCGTGTATGACATAATTCATGACCTCTCCGGTGGTTGTGTTATAAGTGCTCGGCTTTAGATGATACTCCCATGTCATGTGTGAGGGCAAGGTTGGAGGGATGGCTTAGCTAATAGGGCATCCAAGGGCCTGTCTGAGCCTTCACTCCCATCAATTAAGAGGGTCTCTTCACCAACTTCATCTGCAACCCATCCTAATCTTTCTTCTCTGGGTCCATTCCATTTCCCGGATGATGACAAAAGAACTTGAGAATACCCCTTGGGCTGCTTGGGGATAAGAAACATCCTGCTCTTCATCTTCATTTCTCACTTAAGATATTGCTTGCTCGGTTCTCCTTATCGGCCACCATGTAAAACACCGACCGACTTTGCCTTAGGAATTTTGCAGTGTACTTATTTACAATCCAATCTCCCTACCGTAATTTGATAAATCATTCTTTCATTTCTTCCTGGGTTATTACAGAGAAGAATCTTCCTATAGAAATCCTTCGAGAACTAGTCCCAAGTGTTGGGCTTTCCCAGTCTCGCTGCTTCCGCCAACTACTACACCCAGGCTACATCTTCTAACTGAATCTCGATCATTTTCACCTAGTCCTCGTCAGGGACCCAAGTTGACTTAGAAGATCCATCAGGTTCACTGACTACTGCTATACATCCAGGGCTTCTCCATGCTTGAAAAGATTGCCGGCTGTAATTTCCTGAAATCTAACATGTCGCCTGGCTACTGCTCCCGGAGTGCAACCAATGATCCTTGGTGCGGGACCTTCGCCTGTACTTGATCGTGTCTCATCATATCTTGCAGAGATAGTCTTAAATCAAGATTTTCTCCATTAGGGTTACCCTAGGAAGAACCAGAACCGTTATGATTTCCCCATCTTTTCATGTCCGAGTTGGTCCAAGAATAACAAGAAACTGAAGTATGAAAGGATGGGAGAACTTCAGAATTCAAGGATAAGATTATCAAGAGAGAATGGATAACTTTGTACTCGTAGTTGGACTGTATAACCAAGACTCATGCATTCCAGTTGCAAATTTCTTTACCATTAATTTGCCGTCTGGACGTACTGAGGAGGTGAGAGCCTAGGCTCTGATACCAACCTGTAACGCCCCGATCCCACGGGTACGGGGACATTACTGCAACGTATATACGCAAGTCAGAAGTACCTTCACGTATATACGCTAAGCATCAGTACAGGCAAGAATCAGAGTACGAAAGCAAGTGGTGCATTATACATTCCAACACATGAGTACAATTACAAAGTTATCGCCAGAGGTGATCCAATATTACATGAATATTACATCACTGACATGCGCAATTGCGAGATTACGAGCAGATGTACATGGATGAATAGTACAAAAGAGCACTCACGAGTTTACTAAAGGAAAACTCGAGAGGCACACAGGGGGCCCGGAAGGATAGAGCTCTGAACGGTCTGCTGGAGATCCACGCTTCAGCTGCGCCACTCTGATCAACAACAGGGAGAATCCACACGCTCCAAGCTCCATGACCTGGACATGAGGATCCAGGGGAGTCAGATGAAACTCCCCAGGCGAGTGGTGAAGCAAAAGCCAAGTGGCGAGCAAGGATAAGCATATGTAAAGCGATAAACCAAATAAAGCCGAGGACGAGCAAATCTGATTGTATGGTTTCAGATCACGGCTCCATAAGACTAGTACGTCGAAGGAATAATCCAAACAAGGAAACCCTCATCTATATACCCTTATCTTATGTCACCATAATCTAAGCACATACAATCCGACTGCACTCAGGGCATGATAAGGTAATGAACAGGAGGCAAGTAGATACAAGGGATAAAGTAGAGCATGAGCAGTTAATATAATAATAACCATAAAACCGGAAATCCGATGAAAAACCAGTACAAGCAAATATGATGAGGCATATCACAGATTCAAAGCCGTTTAAGCTGCAGGCTTCAGTATGCGTCCCATTCCACATACCTCTACTTACAACTTAAAGAGCCGATTATTAGACACTTTATTATTACTCGTCTTACCCTGATATCTAGCTATGTGAACTAGCGTCCCAGCACACATAGATCCATATCCGAGTAAAGCAAGGTTGTTATTGGAAACTAGCGGGGGTATCAACGAACTATGTTTACAGTGGGTCCCGTGCATGCCCGGGACCACGGTCCAGGATTGTTCCGTTGCATGGAAACGGAAGCCAGCCGCAAGGCTAAACAGGAGGGACTTATGTATGCCCTTATCATGATGGTACCAGTAATGAGGGAGCCAGCTCTCCCTCGGTCCCCTGGAGGCCCACAGGTCAGACCGAACATGTAGTTGCACAACATTCCTAAAAGCCACTGTAAACACGAACACATATTGATATCCGCATGTTTCCCCCGACCCAATACAAGTTGTTCCTTTTATGATTTATTAGGTTAATTATCAATTTACGGGAAACAGGAACAGGACATGATCAGGAATTCAGGAGTTCAGGTCACTGTATGTAATACAGGATAACAGGTCACTGATCATGATACAGGATATCAGGTCACTGTACATAATACAGGATAACAAGGCAGGGTTCCCGTAAATGTGATAATCACAGGTCAAGTATATCATGCTGGGTGTCAAGTGATAGCATGACAGGGTGATGATATTTAGACAGGTAACCGGTCATGTCAAGAGATTGATATTAGTCTGGTGGCAAGTCATGTCATAACAAGGGGTCTTGCCAAGAAGTAGCATGTCAGGTGTTAGATGATAATATATCAGTTGACAGGTGATATACATGTGTTAAAAGTAATATGAAAACGACAAGTAGTATAGACAGGTGTCAGGCATGCAGTAATGGCATGGGGTAGAATAGTAGCTGAGCACAAACAAAGTGGAGCGGAACAAGCTGGAAGTACAGACAGCAAACAGTATTTAACACTGGAGCGTCTGGCGAGGTTACCGGGACGACTCGACTGAAGTACGAGCAGTAAATCCGGCAGCAACTCGCCTAGACGGATCCAGTGGTAAGCGCTGAACGCTGACCATGATAACCAGGCGGAGCTGAACAAGCTGGAGGCATAAGCAGCGAACAGAGTTTAGACACTAATACGCTCTGCGAGGCTACCGGGGCACTCGGATTAAGATACGAGTGGGGAATCCGGCAGCAACTCGCCTAAAACGAATTTAGTGAATAAAGCACTGAGTGCTAAGCATGCTCACCAGGCGAAGCTGAGAAACCTGACGATCCCAATCACGCCTCTTCCGAAACAGTGAGGGACCGGAGGCTGAACTGAGAGACCTGCCGGTCCCAATCACATCTCTTTCGAGATAGTGAGTGACCGGAGGTTGAAGGGTCCGGAAGCCAAGTATGGTATAAGGCAGTACAATACATCACAGGCATGGTATATGTACCAGAAGGAAACTACCCTAGTACAAGCATTCGTCACAGAGCAATACATGTCCAGAGATTGGCACTCGGCCACACACAGATATAGGGACTCATCCCAATACAAAATACATGGAAACATAGAATAAAATACATGTCGACCCGACGAAGCGGGGAAACCCAAATGGAGGCGAGAGCGAGAACACTCGCCTAAATCATCGAAAGCCGGAAGTCTGGAATCCATGGAACTCGCGCACGCGCCATAAAAATATATATATATATATAAGGAGAGAGAAAGTGAAGAGGAGAGAGAAAGAGTGAGAAGCCTAGAGAGAGAAGGGATACAGGGAGACGCGGGTTCTGGAAAGTGAGACGCGGGGGTTGCAGACGCGGAAGACGCGTCGCAGGAATAGCAGACGCGGGAATCACGGACGCGGGAATCACAGACGCGGGAGACGCGTTGTGAAGACACCACAAACGCGGGGTAGCAGACGCAGGATAGCAGACGCGGGATTCGCGTCGCATAGATGCCTCAAACGCGAGATCTGCGTTCAAGTGCGGACGCGAGGGAAACGCGGACGCGGACGTGGGTTCTGCGTCGCGTCAATACAGAAACGCGCGGAGCGCGTTAAGGGATTGCCTAGACGCGGGGTGAGATCCGCGTTAGGAAAGTCTTGGTGAGGAAAATCACTCGCCGACAAGATTCCTTGCTGCGCCCGACGAAGGGAAGTTCGGCCCCAATCCAAAAGGAGGGTACCGGCCCTAAGTCTTGCCAACGGAGAAGAACGCGGCCCCAATCCAAAAGGAGTGGCCGGCTCTTGAGTCTTGCCGACGAAGAAGAGCACGGCCCCAATCCAAAAGGAGTGGCCGGCTCTGAAAGAGTCATGTCCAAATGGAGAAGACGAATAGGAAGAGGAACCAGGAAGAGAGAGAGGAGAGAGAAAGTTGTAGGAAAAAGAGAGGAAAATGAGGTGTATTATGAAATAAAATTGGGATTTAAAGGAGTGGGGTATTGATGTAATAGAGGGAAGTAGTTTTAGGAATGTGGTGGGGGTATTTAGGAAAGAGGGGAATTGTTTTTATTTAGGGAATGAAATGAAAGGAAAAAGGAAGAAATAAAAGGAGAAAGAAAGAAAGAATGAAAAGGAGGGGGAGTGGGTGGCCGGCCGGTCACTGGCCGGCGCCGGCGGCCTGCCGGCGGCGGCGCCGCCGGCGGGGAGAGGGCGGCGCGCGCGCGGGTGGAGAGGAGGGAGGAGGTGTTGTGTAACGCCCCGATCCCAAGGAAACGGAGACGTTATGGCGACGTACATACGCGAGGTAATAACAACCTCACGCGTACGTTAAGCCTCAGTACAGTACAATACCTCCATATAGATCTGAGGTCCAGCATGAAAGCAGTACAAGAATACCTGCAGAGGTCAGCGATCATAACAGATATGAAAACAAGGATAAATAAAATAACAGAAATAAAGCACTAAAATACCTATGAATAGTCCTGATGCGGAATCTCCCATGTGACTCCAAGGCACTCTCTGAAGCTATGGTAACTCGGATCTCCAATCTGGGCATGCAAACCCAGGGTCGTCAGAAAGCGACCTAGTGAGTGGTAAAACTGAAGGAGGCAATGCACAATAATAATAGATAATACATGCTGTTGGAATAGTGATACCATATAACAAGGATATATATAAACAGTAGATAGAGTTAAACATAGAAGCAGTGCAAAGATATAAACAGGTCAACTTTTAATACCATCACTACCTAGCCGGTTATTATCAGGTCATATCTATAGTCGTGTCCAGTTTATGTAATAACTAATGTTGTCTAGTGGAGATAGTGGTGACGTGATAGAAGTGAACATGCAGATGAGCATATGTCTGCAACAATAAAATATATGCAATACAGAACATGCATAGTATGCCACTACATACAGTGTACCATATACCAGGTAATGTAACAAAGTATACATGAGCATGAGTAGTAGGGCACTAAAGAAAGTGTAACAGGAAACAGGTACAATAGCAATGTATACATGTCACATGATAGCAGATAAATGATCAGGAACAGTAACAAGTACAATGAAACATATAGCGGGCAGGTCATGTCAAAGTCATGTCATTTATACAATAGTAGCAATCAGTACCACCTGGTATTTTAATTACTCTCTTCCAGTGTCCCATACCACTAGCGGTTCATACTGGAGCCCGCACTCCAGTCGAACCCATCCGGACATGGCCTACGGTACCATTATCCAAACGAGAGAGTAACCAAATAACAAGTGTTCCCGACGTCACTATTGTGTATACTGATTTTATTATGTTAATTGGAAACTCATGGTCGAGGAGTTCTTATCGGGTAAGTGTATCCCGTGCATACCCGGGATCACGGCCTTTATCAAACCCCTGGCTGCTAAGACCAGAGCCCTCCGCTAAGAGGGGAACAATAATCAAGTAACAATAGCTCATGGAGCAATTGGTAGGTAGCACTACCATCCCCTGCAGTGGGAGAACAATATGGATCCAGTACATCACCCGATAAGATCTAATCAACCGTCAAGTCTCCCCCATACCCCAGTTATCATTATGATCTGATATGTCCTGATATGTCAAGTATACAATGTAACAAGAACAAATACAGTACCTAATACGGATAACACGATAACTGGACCTGAGCTCTGTTGATAGCATAAAACAATATAACGGGAATCGAGAACAATATATCGGGAACAATATAACATGAACAATATAACGGGAAACGGGAACAATAGATGTGGAAGTCCACATATAGCATATCAACAGCTCTCATGTCCAGTATCGAGAATATCCATATCAATAACTGAAAACAATCATATAACATGACTATGGTAACATGGAACAATAATCGGTGTAATATGTACCGTAGAAACAATACAAGCATGGACACTCGTGTGGTAAACATATGTAACAATACTGTCTGCATGTATATATATATCGGTGGGACATGACTACGACATAAGAGTGTGACGGGTCAAAGTATCGGTGCAACATGTACATGTCATAACAATAGTCAGTGTCCAATATCATGTATAGTAAACTACAGTATCCGTGTAATGATGATAACAATAATATGACATGCGGTACTTATCCGTGTAATAGTGGGACATCGTTTTGTGTAGCCATAATCCGTGTAACCTGCATAAACAGTATCTAGCATGTATGTCTAGTGACCGTGTAGTGTCATAGCCTACCGTGAATCAATATACATGTGACGATAATTATCTAACTGTGAGCTACTACATGAAGTAATAGTATCTACTAATATGATGACCTAGTGGTCCGTGGTCAGTGGCGGTGCAGGTATGATCTCTGTGTCCGAGTTATCTATGTCTGTATGTCTTGTTACTATAACGACCTCATATTGAGTCAGGAAATACCTTACAATCTTCTAGGTTATTCCTAATTCAATGATCGTCCAATCATGACCAGTGAATAATTAATATTTAACGTCTTTTATCCATAATCATGATATATCAAGTAATGTAGCTAAACATGATAAAATATCATTTATAAAAGAAAACACTCACAAACTAGTCATAGGATGGTAGGTCTCTTCCCCACGATCGCAACGGATCTAGAATCGTCCCAATCGGAGTCCGGATGCTCCCGATATCGCCCGAATATGAAAAGGAATAAAATAGGGTTAAATATGTAAATAAATAATTTAAATGCAAATAATAAATAGGAGCGGGGGTTTTCTGTAAAGTTACCTGTAATGGGTTTTGGATGCGGGTTTGACTCTTAACGGGTTGGGTCCAGATCCACAACCCATACCCGTTTAACTTAATGAAATGGGTTAATGGGTAACGGGTTTCAGGACAGACCCAATAGAGTTATTGGGTACTTGGGAGATGGGTATGGGTTAACGGGTTCGGGTGAAACCCGAACCCTTTCCCCCAAAAAGCAACAGCAGCGGCAGCATTTGCTGCCGCTGCTGGGGTACTGTAGCCGGCCAGCACTGCTGGCCGGCGGCAGCCCGCCGGCGGCAAACCTGGCCGCCGGCGGCGGTTCCGGTCACCGAAAGAGAGAGAGAGAGAGAGTGAGAGAGAGAAAAACAGAGAGAGGGGAGAAAAGGAAACAGAGGAAAGAAAAGAAAAGAAGAGAAGAAGGAGGAGGAGGAGGAGGAGAGGGGGTTTTTGGCCTGGGGGTGCGCGTGGTGGCGCCGATCGGGGTGCGCGGTCTCGGGTCACAGCGGCCGGCGGTGGCGCCGGACGCGCCTGGCTTGGCTGCGGGCCAAGGAACCAGCTCCTCCCCCTTGTGGGAGGAGCTGTACAGAGAGAGAGGGAGAGATAGAGAGGGAGCTAGAGAGAGAGAAAAGAAGAGAGAGAGATTAGAGAGAGATAGAGTTTGAGAGAGAGAGAGAGGAGAGGGAGTTTTTGGGAGGAAAGAGAGAGAGAGGATTTTAAAAGGGGAAGAAGGTCGGTGGGAATTCTCTGGACGAAGCCAGAGAAGAGAAGAAGAGAAGGGAAAAGAAAAGAAAAGAAAAAGGTATAAAATAATATTTTAATAATATCATATTTGCCTAAAATTTGACGAACTCCGAACGGTACCCAAAAATTACAGAAAATAGAGAATATTATCTGGAGGTGTAAGATGAAGACGGTTTGTCAAGACTCAATCCGGTTTGTAAATTAAAAATCCCGAAGTGTCTCGCCGATACGGGCGACACCGGATTTGGCCGGATTTTTGATAAATTCAGAAAATTTTCCAAAATACCCAAACGTAGCTCATGTGATTCTAAGACATTCAGTGAAAGCGGATTCTCAAAATCCGACTCCATTTGTGAAATAAAAATCGGAAGGCTGCTTATCGGTATTGGTCGACACCGACTACGGACATTTTCCAAAATAATCCAGAAAATTTCCAGAAAATCCTGAAAAATCTACAATATTAGAAAATAATTTTTGAAACTGAAATCAGGTCAATCGGAATACTACAGAAGTTAAATCAAATTTGTACTTCGTATCGCGTACAGATACGGTGATACGTACACAGGGGATCAGGGTGTTACATTTCTCCCCACCTTACAAAAAATTGCGTCCTCGCAATTTCAATCAGGTATGAGAACAAGATTTTTAACCCCACAGCCGAAATGTTACGGGTCCACGACACTTCCGCTGTGCACTCTGCTATCTATAAGGAACTCGGGACGGAGAAGAAGAGTAGTGAACTAATCCTAACAGATAGGAAGCAAGATGATGCAAGGAAAGTGAGAAGGAAATCGAACGTTCTTGTCGATAACGGGAAGGAAGGAAGGAATACAAACGAGTCAAGGAATGAATTGTCAAGGTCATGGTATTCTTGTACTCGTGGCTGAAATCCCCAAATTCAGATACAAAGCAGTTAATCTGAACCTAATTGTACTGTTGGTACGAGCCCGAGCATTGACCCAGGTGGTTACCCACACCAGGTGTGAACCTAGGCTCTGATACCACAATGTAACGCCCCGATCCCAAGGAAACGGAGACGTTATGGCGACGTACATACGCGAGGTAATAACAACCTCACGCGTACGTTAAGCCTCAGTACAGTACAATACCTCCATATAGATCTGAGGTCCAGCATGAAAGCAGTACAAGAATACCTGCAGAGGTCAGCGATCATAACAGATATGAAAACAAGGATAAATAAAATAACAGAAATAAAGCACTAAAATACCTATGAATAGTCCTGATGCGGAATCTCCCATGTGACTCCAAGGCACTCTCTGAAGCTATGGTAACTCGGATCTCCAATCTGGGCATGCAAACCCAGGGTCGTCAGAAAGCGACCTAGTGAGTGGTAAAACTGAAGGAGGCAATGCACAATAATAATAGATAATACATGCTGTTGGAATAGTGATACCATATAACAAGGATATATATAAACAGTAGATAGAGTTAAACATAGAAGCAGTGCAAAGATATAAACAGGTCAACTTTTAATACCATCACTACCTAGCCGGTTATTATCAGGTCATATCTATAGTCGTGTCCAGTTTATGTAATAACTAATGTTGTCTAGTGGAGATAGTGGTGACGTGATAGAAGTGAACATGCAGATGAGCATATGTCTGCAACAATAAAATATATGCAATACAGAACATGCATAGTATGCCACTACATACAGTGTACCATATACCAGGTAATGTAACAAAGTATACATGAGCATGAGTAGTAGGGCACTAAAGAAAGTGTAACAGGAAACAGGTACAATAGCAATGTATACATGTCACATGATAGCAGATAAATGATCAGGAACAGTAACAAGTACAATGAAACATATAGCGGGCAGGTCATGTCAAAGTCATGTCATTTATACAATAGTAGCAATCAGTACCACCTGGTATTTTAATTACTCTCTTCCAGTGTCCCATACCACTAGCGGTTCATACTGGAGCCCGCACTCCAGTCGAACCCATCCGGACATGGCCTACGGGTACCATTATCCAAACGAGAGAGTAACCAAATAACAAGTGTTCCCGACGTCACTATTGTGTATACTGATTTTATTATGTTAATTGGAAACTCATGGTCGAGGAGTTCTTATCGGGTAAGTGTATCCCGTGCATACCCGGGATCACGGCCTTTATCAAACCCCTGGCTGCTAAGACCAGAGCCCTCCGCTAAGAGGGGAACAATAATCAAGTAACAATAGCTCATGGAGCAATTGGTAGGTAGCACTACCATCCCCTGCAGTGGGAGAACAATATGGATCCAGTACATCACCCGATAAGATCTAATCAACCGTCAAGTCTCCCCCATACCCCAGTTATCATTATGATCTGATATGTCCTGATATGTCAAGTATACAATGTAACAAGAACAAATACAGTACCTAATACGGATAACACGATAACTGGACCTGAGCTCTGTTGATAGCATAAAACAATATAACGGGAATCGAGAACAATATATCGGGAACAATATAACATGAACAATATAACGGGAAACGGGAACAATAGATGTGGAAGTCCACATATAGCATATCAACAGCTCTCATGTCCAGTATCGAGAATATCCATATCAATAACTGAAAACAATCATATAACATGACTATGGTAACATGGAACAATAATCGGTGTAATATGTACCGTAGAAACAATACAAGCATGGACACTCGTGTGGTAAACATATGTAACAATACTGTCTGCATGTATATATATATCGGTGGGACATGACTACGACATAAGAGTGTGACGGGTCAAAGTATCGGTGCAACATGTACATGTCATAACAATAGTCAGTGTCCAATATCATGTATAGTAAACTACAGTATCCGTGTAATGATGATAACAATAATATGACATGCGGTACTTATCCGTGTAATAGTGGGACATCGTTTTGTGTAGCCATAATCCGTGTAACCTGCATAAACAGTATCTAGCATGTATGTCTAGTGACCGTGTAGTGTCATAGCCTACCGTGAATCAATATACATGTGACGATAATTATCTAACTGTGAGCTACTACATGAAGTAATAGTATCTACTAATATGATGACCTAGTGGTCCGTGGTCAGTGGCGGTGCAGGTATGATCTCTGTGTCCGAGTTATCTATGTCTGTATGTCTTGTTACTATAACGACCTCATATTGAGTCAGGAAATACCTTACAATCTTCTAGGTTATTCCTAATTCAATGATCGTCCAATCATGACCAGTGAATAATTAATATTTAACGTCTTTTATCCATAATCATGATATATCAAGTAATGTAGCTAAACATGATAAAATATCATTTATAAAAGAAAACACTCACAAACTAGTCATAGGATGGTAGGTCTCTTCCCCACGATCGCAACGGATCTAGAATCGTCCCAATCGGAGTCCGGATGCTCCCGATATCGCCCGAATATGAAAAGGAATAAAATAGGGTTAAATATGTAAATAAATAATTTAAATGCAAATAATAAATAGGAGCGGGGGTTTTCTGTAAAGTTACCTGTAATGGGTTTTGGATGCGGGTTTGACTCTTAACGGGTTGGGTCCAGATCCACAACCCATACCCGTTTAACTTAATGAAATGGGTTAATGGGTAACGGGTTTCAGGACAGACCCAATAGAGTTATTGGGTACTTGGGAGATGGGTATGGGTTAACGGGTTCGGGTGAAACCCGAACCCTTTCCCCCAAAAAGCAACAGCAGCGGCAGCATTTGCTGCCGCTGCTGGGGTACTGTAGCCGGCCAGCACTGCTGGCCGGCGGCCGGCGGCAGCCCGCCGGCGGCAAACCTGGCCGCCGGCGGCGGTTCCGGTCACCGAAAGAGAGAGAGAGAGAGAGAGTGAGAGAGAGAAAAACAGAGAGAGGGGAGAAAAGGAAACAGAGGAAAGAAAAGAAAAGAAAAGAGAAGAAGGAGGAGGAGGAGGAGGAGAGGGGGTTTTTGGCCTGGGGGTGCGCGTGGTGGCGCCGATCGGGGTGCGCGGTCTCGGGTCACAGCGGCCGGCGGTGGCGCCGGACGCGCCTGGCTTGGCTGCGGGCCAAGGAACCAGCTCCTCCCCCTTGTGGGAGGAGCTGTACAGAGAGAGAGGGAGAGATAGAGAGGGAGCTAGAGAGAGAGAAAAGAAGAGAGAGAGATTAGAGAGAGATAGAGTTTGAGAGAGAGAGAGAGGAGAGGGAGTTTTTGGGAGGAAAGAGAGAGAGAGGATTTTAAAAGGGGAAGAAGGTCGGTGGGAATTCTCTGGACGAAGCCAGAGAAGAGAAGAAGAGAAGGGAAAAGAAAAGAAAAAGAAAAAGGTATAAAATAATATTTTAATAATATCATATTTGCCTAAAATTTGACGAACTCCGAACGGTACCCAAAAATTACAGAAAATAGAGAATATTATCTGGAGGTGTAAGATGAAGACGGTTTGTCAAGACTCAATCCGGTTTGTAAATTAAAAATCCCGAAGTGTCTCGCCGATACGGGCGACACCGGATTTGGCCGGATTTTTGATAAATTCAGAAAATTTTTCAAAAATACCCAAACGTAGCTCATGTGATTCTAAGACATTCAGTGAAAGCGGATTCTCAAAATCCGACTCCATTTGTGAAATAAAAATCGGAAGGCTGCTTATCGGTATTGGTCGACACCGACTACGGACATTTTCCAAAATAATCCAGAAAATTTCCAGAAAATCCTGAAAAATCTACAATATTAGAAAATAATTTTTGAAACTGAAATCAGGTCAATCGGAATACTACAGAAGTTAAATCAAATTTGTACTTCGTATCGCGTACAGATACGGTGATACGTACACAGGGGATCAGGGTGTTACATGTTGGGTCTTTGGTGTTGTGGTTGTTGTTGTTGTTGTTGTGATGGAGGTGGAAGATGATGGTGGTGGTGGTTGTGGTGGTTGTGGTGGTGATTGGAGGTTGTGGGGAGTTAGAGGAGGTGGAGGAGGAGATGATGGAGTTGTTAGAGTGGTGGAATTGGTGGTGGTGAGGGAGAATTTGGAAGAAATTGGAGGTGGGAGATGATGGGTTTTTGGAGAAATTGAGGAGGAGGAGGAAGAATTTGGGGTTGTTGATGGTGGAGGAGTATTGTGGGGTGTTGGGGGATGCGGTGGCGGCGGCTAGGCGGCGCCGGAGGCGGCGGCGGCGGTGGTAGAGCGGCGGTGGAGTGGGGATGCGTGAGTTGAGGAGTTTGGAGAAGATGAAGTGGGTTTGTTTTGTTTTGAATTTTTTTGTTGTTTGTAAATGAAGTATGAAATGGGTATTGATTTAATAGAGAAGGAGATGGTGAGATAATAAAGGAAAATGGTGGTGGTTGCTCTCTGAGCTCAGCCATGCCCTGCTCTCCCCTTGCTGCGTTGAGGAGATGGGAGTGGGTGAAGGAGGAAAGAGAAAAGAAGAAAAGGAAGAAAGTCAAAGGAAAAGAATTTAATGAAATAAAATAAAATAAATAAAATAAAATAGTTTAAAAATTTCTATTATTAAGTAATCTATTTATTATAATTTCTGAAAGTGTAAGTAGAGGGGTAGTGAAGGAAAAAGTGCAGAAAGTTAAGACCGGAAATAAATATTATTATTTTAATAAGGCAAAAATTCGACTGTTTCAGAATCCTTCCGAAAAATTCTCAAAAATGGAAAATATTATTCTAAGATGCTCAGTGAAATCGGATTCGAGAATTCAATGTATATTTCAAATTAAAAATCCTGGAATCTTCCGGCGGTACCGGTCGACGCCAAAATCGGTGGATTTTCGATAAATTCTGAAAAATCTCAAAAAATGAATTTAGATAGAAAATGAAATTCTAGGAAGTAAAGTGAAAGCCGTTTATAAAAATTCAACTTCATTTGAAAACTAAAAATCCGGGAATCAGTCAGCGATACCGACCGACACCAGTTTTGAAGATTTCCAATTTAATTCAGGAAAATTCCAGAAAATCATAGAAAATCTAAAATATTGAAAAACAGTATTTAAAACTGAAATCGGTCAATTTGGAGTAACCAAAAGATCAAATTGAGAAGTCTACTAGGATCGAGTCCCCGGTTCAGACTAGGGCTGACTCCGAGTTCACAAATCCGAACCCAAGGCAATACGACCATATGAATAATTCATAATACAAAACAAATAAAGGAAGTAAATCAAAAATACGATCAGAAAATACGAATACGCAACTAAGTACGTATTCCGGGAACGGGGTGTTACATGGATAACCATAAAAGTCTGAAAACTAAGCACAAAGCTGCTGAACATGCATTGTGTTGGAGGAAAAAACTCTAGAACTTGCTAAGTTCAAGTTGAATTTCTAATCTCTTTGAGATTTTAGTCACTACTTAAGGTTTCATACCTGACTAATGCGCTTCCAATGAAAGCAAGAAGATCCGAAGATCAAGCTTCCGGTTGGCTCGTCAACGGAGAATAAGAATCACTCTCCACCGTTACATGAAGAACCCAGTCTTAAAGAAAGGGGAGATCTAGATATTCTTCTCTTTTTTGTAATCGGATTGAATCTGTTGTAAATTTCATTCATTTAAAGAATTTTATTTCAAATTTTTCTGACCAAACAAAAGATGGCGACTCAGTTAGGGATTGTTTTCTCCACTGATGAGAAGGTCGTAGCGTAAGCCAGCCTCAAACTTCTCGGATCAACGATCGAATCACTCGTCGTCAAGTTTGACCAAGAGAAGTTCGAAGAGCTTCTCTCCTCGAGCTCCATTAGCTCCGAAGTCCCAAACAAGACTCACTTTCAAGTCTATTCGGACAATTCTCATAGAGAAGCCCATACTTTTTTTGACAAAGCAAGTGGTTCAACTCTCTTGAGGATCTGAAAATCTCCCGTGGAGCCAACATGGCTTGAGACAACGTCTCTCAAGAGACCTGTAAAGCCAATATCTCGGCTCATGGCCAACATAGTAGTGGAGGCTAATTTCATCACCAAACTGTTCCCAAGGCTCAGCAAACTCAATTTGCATGGGGTTCGTAACAACACCTGTGAGCCAGGCGAAATGTTGACCGTTGACGAATACACCAAGCTCGCCATCAGCAAACAGAGGCTGAAGACAGTGTTGTTGGCACCAAACGTGAAGCTCGTGTTCAGCCCCACGTTTCTGCAACAGAACGAGATGCTCACATTCATGAGCTGTGCATTTCAGCACCAAAACGCGAAGTTCTCATCCAGCCTCAAGCTTTGCCAAAACGCGAGATCCGCTTCTCACTTCAAAAATGCGAGATGCACGTTTAGCCTAACGCCTCTGACGAAGAGATCAAATGATGGGATTACGCCAATACTATGGCATTTGATTTGTAAAACTGCTATTGTTAAGTCCTCTCGCCAGCGTGTCTTAAAGTACAGTCTTTGGTTGCAAGTGAATCTCACCGTCACCTCTCTCTAAGTCAGCCTCACTTAGGCTAAATAAAGACGCTCTAGAGAGGGGAATCCAGGCTGGAGTATTGAAGAAATGCTTGATGACATGGGGAAACATTGTCCAAGGCTTAATCGGAAGGAGAATGAAGAAGCTCAATGAGTTTCATGCCGTGCCAATGATTCCATACAAGTGATGTCGAGGAAATGAATGAGAAACTCTGTTGCTGATACCCGACAAGGAGTCCGTGGCCAATTCAATTGTTAGAGAGAGTTTAATCCACTCCCCGCCCCCATAAAGGAAGGTTGGCAACGATCACTTCAATGATTTTCAGACTCTATAGTGAGCTACATTCCTTGAGCATGGTTGTTATCGATGAGGGTGAGACATCTACAAGGTCAAAGGGATATTTAGAGGGGAGGTGGGCAGTGGATATGCTTATAAAGGGGTTGGATGGTGGTGGTGGTGGCCGTTGGCCTATATTGTAGCAGTGAAGGTGAGAAGGGGTGGAGTGGGTGGGTTGGGGGTGATGGGTGGTAGTAAGATCTGCGTTGTAGGGGTGGGGGAGTAGGGCATCGATTGCGAGGAGATGGGAGTTAAGGGGAGGGACGATGATTGAGGTTATGGCGGTGGTGATGTGAAGTGGGAGATTGGTTGCGTGGGGCGGTAAAGGTGGACGACGCTATAGGGAGGGGATTGGGGGAGGCATTGAGGGTAAGAAAGGGAGAGGTGTCCGAAGCGGTAGCAAATGAGGCACACTTTGGCATTCTGGCAAGCACAAGCAAATTGCCCGTGCTCTGCACAGTGAAAGCAGTATACGATGATGATATTGTAGGATTGGTGGTGGTTAGGAGGTGGTTGGCGTTGGTTTGGGGGGGGGGTTGAAGGGGTTTTAAGATGACGTTGGTTGGAGGTTGTCGCTTCCAGTCTCTCGACGTGACGACAGAGGTGTTAGCCCAAAGGTCCTTCACCTTAGTTTTGATAATGACTAACTTATGAAGTTAAGTTACTAATGATCTCGTGTTTATATAGTTTCAGATATTGATTAAGATTTTAGTAGATTTTTAGCTTCAATAAAGAATTCAAAGTCAAGTTTTGAAGCTATCACATGATGATTAAAGAGCTCGCGCTTCAAGATCGCATGTAGAATTCAAGAGGAGTCAAGCTCATGGATCATATTTGGATCGAGTCATCTTAGAGAAGAAGATCTACAAGAAGACTTCGGTTAAGGTTTGTTTAGTTTAGATCTTGTGTAAGAATAGAATAGTATTGAATTGCTCAAGTATAAACACACAAGTTTATAATTTGGTTTTTGGTTTAACCGTTTCGTTTTTGAGTTTTTGAATTTAATGTCAAGAATAAAGATATATCATTTATATGTGTATTGAATTCTATCCATACAATCTATGCTTCAAATGTATTTCAATATCTTATTTTTTGTATCTATACAAGTTTGAGGAAAAATCGACATTTCAACGTTTAAGTTTGAAAAATACAGTTTTTGGTTTAAGTTTAAATTTCTATGCTTCAAAAATAGTTCAAATTGTTTGTAATATGACTTGATATTTGATCAAACATATTTGTATTTCAAATATTTACATGAACTTATTTTTGTGAAATTTATGAGAATTTATAGGTATTTAAAAGATTACATTTTTTATCCTATTGTCCCTATTCTGGGCTGCTGGTTGTCGACCGACGTGCACGGATACGTGCACAAGCCCAGTGCCTAAAGGTCGGTCGACCGTGCGGTCGACCAACTGGATCAACCCAATTCTCGGGTTGGTCCCGGTTGACCGAGCAGTCAACCGATAGGCTTTTTTCGCCTTGGGGACGGTCGACCGGGTGGTCGACCGCTAAACCCAATGGTCATTTTATAACCGTTGGTCAGTCGACCGACATGTCAGTTTTGACCTGATCTGGACCCCAACGACTAGTTTGTATGGGTTTTTGGGAGATGTTTTCAACAAGATTTCTAAGAGCAATATTCCCATCTTCTCAAGTGTTTTCAGCAAGTTTTCAAAAGAAGATTTTGTGTCAAAAACTCTTCATCTGTATTTGTTTCAAAGTTTTGAAAAATCAAAAGAAAACAGGTATTTGAGAATTCTATTTTGTTTTTCATTTTTCATATCTATCAAGAAGTTTTTCCCATGTGTTTTCTTTGTATTTCTTTTTCAAACACTTTGTTTCCTCACATATTTGAGTTCTTCATTGCAAATCTATCCTCTAGGATCTTATTTGTGAGAGGTGTTTTGTTTGTAATCCTTTATGATCACCAAGAGATTGTTTGTGATGTAAGTGATCACCAAGTTGTATTTCTTTCTTTACTTTGTACCTACCTCTTGTGTAGAGGTGTGTGAGAAAAGTTGGAGTTGTATACTCCTGGTTTGTGGTTGTAATTCCTCAATGGAGGTCCTTTGTGGAAGATCCTATAATGGATAGTTGAAATCCTTCTGTGTGGAGGTGGGGACGAAGAGCAGTGACTCGATCCTTAAAACATATCTTGGTGTTTGCGTTTGAATCTTTCTCTCTACTCTCATCTCTTTATATCTTACATTGTTATTATTGTTCATATTCATATACGTACTAGATATTATTTGTGTGCTCACACTTGTGTTTAATAAAGAGAGCTATTAAAGTACCTCAACTTTTAATTTAGAGGAATCGGGAGGAGTAGTTTCAGAGCCCTTTACAGGGAATTCAGTCTCACTCTTGACTACATTTTATGTGTTAGCAATTAATTTTTAATTCCGCATTATTTGTCCTAAATTAGTACTACATCTATTCACCTCCTTCCCCTTCAAGTTGTACTTTCAGGAGGCCCATATCCGAGGGCCGTACTGGGGTTCACGAGCATTATTAGGGGTGTACCAAGTTGCATTGGGGTGCTGAAGATCGTCACGCTAGCGATGCTCTTTCCAGCTACTCTGATAGCATGAGTATCGCCAACGCTCTCTACCCCTCTCTCTCATCCTTTCTCTAGTCTTATTTTAAAGTGGAGTTTTTTTTTTAGCTAGACACCATGTGAAAATTAAAATTAAGTCAAGTTGCTCCAATATCTTTTATTAAAAAGAGAGAATAATAAAACATAAAAACATCATCATCATCATCATCACATCTTCACAATGAGATGCCCTCATTGCTCATTCACAAGGAAAGAATCGCATCATTGTGTACAAAGGGTTTTTAGTTACCACATTATGCTCTATGAATTTTCCCGTGCAAAAATTGCACCAAAGAAGTTCAACCACAAAAAAATCTTGACTTTGACGAGAAATTTCCTCTCCCAAATAACTCCACCTGATTTAGCGTGCATGTGATCACTATTTTCTATAGATCTCAAAACAACAAATCTTTAGTTTTATTAAGCTAATTACTTATCTATTAGTATCTAATACATCTTGATCACCCTTTCTTCTAAAATCTTTTGTCTTTGCATGAGTAAATTGTATGGGAGTCAATTTGTACTATGATTATTAGTGCTAATTAAGATACAATGGTTCACCAAGTCAACTTTGAAGGGATGCAGCATCCAATTAATAATAATAATATCAGAGAACTAAGCTTCTTGTTACCCTCAAATAATGAGGTGGGGTATATCCCCTCTATTGTTGACCTAAATCCTAATTCTTGGTTGATGATAGATGTCCAATTAACCTTTCCTTTTGTCATATACGAAGGCAAAACAAAAGGCTACAACTGGCTGAAAAAGAAAGAGGTCACTGAATGGAAGAATTGAGTGTTGACTCTACTAATGCTCAGCTCCCAAGAAAGTTTTCTTAACCTTTTCTTAAAATGATAATAAATAAGACACTTTTGGATCCAATCTACTTGACCATATTGTTTCCATATTTAGTGAGAGATTGACTTTTGTCATTCCGGAAGCATTCGAGGTCTAATTCTTTCTACTCAAATACAATCTTACGATATTCGAATGCAAGATCCATTCCGTTGATGTCATCTACATTATTTCAAGTAACTAAAATAAAAAATCATGTATTTTTGGATATTTTTGCCCATCCATCGAGTATATTACTTAGATCTACATCTTTAGACATATAAATTCTCGATCCGATCATTTCATCATGATCTTAACACTTAAAAACCATCACACACTAATTTTTGTTAGATTTCAAATATTCTATACCGTCAAACTAACTAATTCACTATTTTGACTGTCCATTTTGCGTTCACTTCATGAATGTGTAAAAAGTATTCAAAATACATGATTTTTTTATTTTCACTTACTTGAAAATGTAGATCAACTTTAACAGAGTGGATCTTGCATTCAAATGTCGAAAGGTTTTATTTCAGTAAGAAGGATTCGACCTCAAATCCTTTTGGAATCACATATGTCTATCTCTATTTAGTGGCTATATTTGTTAGAACTGGTGGTGTTCATGTTTCGGGTTAGGTGGGTTTCGAAGAAAGTAAAGATATGTCCGCCGGGTTTGGACGGGATTTTGAGTTTTTTGAAACCCGCCCATCAGGTTTTGGGTAATGTTTGGGTCAGTTCAGGTTTTAAGCGGGTTGAACGAGTTTGGGCGGATTTTGACGAGTTAAACTAATGATTTAGTATGTATCCTGACAAAACTTACACACATACATGCACTATAAGAACTTGGGGTACCATCTCAAAAGACTAGCCTTTGAGGTGGAGTAGTCCAAAACCTTATATACCCAAGACCATCCCCCAATCCTCCTCTCTTTAGAGTTTCCCTGTAAGCTCATCTTCACACTTGACACCAATCTCTCTCTCGAACAAAGAGTTTTCCTGTAAGCTCATCTTCACACCTGGTACCATCGAGATCCTCTTTTTACTGCGTTGCGGGCACACGCCATGCCTTACGTGAAGCAGGACTCCGCTGTCAATTTCGAGAGCTCAACTAGCTTTACACTTGACACCAATCTCTCTCTCGAACAAAGAGTTTTCCTGTAAGCTCATCTTCACACCTGGTACCATCGAGATCCTCTTTTTACTGCGTTGCGGGCACACGCCATGCCTTACGTGAAGCAGGACTCCGCTGTCAATTTCGAGAGCTCAACTAGCTTTACAGAGACTCATCTTCACACATGGCACCAATCTTCCTCTCGAATAAAGAGTTTCCCTATAAGCTCATCTTCACACCTGTCACCATCGCGATCCTCTTTTCACTGCGTTGCGGGCTACACGCCATGCCTTACGTGAAGCAGGACTCCGCTGCCAATTTCGAGAGCTCAACTAGCTTTACAGGGACACATAGGACTATGGTCGGGGCATGAGTCTGATACCACTTGTAAGGACTCGGGGTACCATCCTAAAAAACTAGCCTTTTAGGTGGAGTTACCCAAATCCTTATATACCTAAGAGTATCCCCATGTCTAGCCGATGTGGGACTATTTGTTCGACCTTAATCCCAACATGCACAAGTTATATATTATTATATATATGCATATGCACATATATGCATAACATGTATAAATACATATATCAACATGTGTAAATATATAAATATTTAATTAAAAGGGTATAAAATCAAGTCAATATATACTAAAAAGGGCAGGTCCATGTTCGGGTTAGGTCTCGAGTTTTTCGGGTTTGTGTTAGTTTTGAAGAAAATGAAAATCCATACAACTGGGTTCTGCATGTTTTAAGCTAGTATAAAACCTGAAAGTTCGAACTAATTTCGGACAGATTTGGGTTTAAGCCCAATCTCATGAACAACCCTAATTTGAACTAGAGGAGAGGGAAGAGGGAAAAAATCTTTCCAAAATCTATTAGGTGTAGAACCGAAAATAAATACAAGTGATGCATAATTATGCAAAAAATCAGCATCAAGATTTATCAGTTTAGAATTTTAGATCAAATTCATTCCTAATTTGTATTTATGACCCGTTGTTGGATTTTTTTTTCCCTTCAGCTCCTTCGTTTTTAATTATTTTAATTAATTTGTTTTATCATTGAAAGAGAAAAGATAGCCTTAGGGTGATGATCGAGAGTTGATTCTGATTCTTAACAAGGCTATAGGGTCACTTCCTTGGCCAAATATTGATTGGCTTAATTTGATACTTATTTTGTCTTCAAACTCTTTAAATCCTGTGTGCATCAGTACAATGAGATGTGTCTATTTGTGAGCAATTCTAAATTGCTTGTCAATTAATGTCTTCTGGACAATTGATTAGCGTCAACCACCCATCTTAATCACATGCCTTCCCTACTTAGATTATGCACCCTAAATCTAGTGTGCATTAACACTAATCCCACCTCTAATTGATCCTAATTAGGTTTATGAGATATGGCTAGGCTAGTTAGCCTTGGGGACCATCCCAACCTAACCGGGGGGGTGGGGGGGGGGGGGGTGGGTGGGTGATGTCCAACAAGGCCCTTTTTCACAAATTGGGCAAATTGGGCTACCTAACTCCATTAAGATGGGGACTTGTCCCCGGCGAATGGCTCAGCGGTGGTCCAGGATCGATTAGAGCACAAGCGCTTATTCCTCATGGAAATTCCTAAGATAAACCAATCTGATTATCTAGTTCAGTATACAGTTGCACCCAGGGGATTTTTCTGACCTAAGCGATTTTGTATCAAGTTCAGATTCAAAGTGTTTTAGAATATGCACAAATCCATTACAGATTCATAAAAATTTTGATGGGAATTTTGTTGACACTCCAAAAAGACAAGCTCTGGGGTAGCACTTCAACCGGTCTGAACGGCGTCTACACTCGACGACATTTATAAAAGTCGAGTCATGGACGAGCTGATGACCAGGTTTATGCCCACTTCAGAGGCCAAAGCAGGCCTATAAGGCTAGAAC
This sequence comes from Agave tequilana, assembly GCA_038442645.1. Classification (NCBI taxonomy): domain Eukaryota; kingdom Viridiplantae; phylum Streptophyta; class Magnoliopsida; order Asparagales; family Asparagaceae; genus Agave; species Agave tequilana. The sequence continues at coordinate 29,743 of JAVJIF010025929.1, forward strand.
TGTTCAAACATCAAGCCTCGCGTGAGCTCAAAAGGGGGCTAGTTTCGCTCATAGCCTTGTCAAAAGGGTCGAAGCCACTAGCTTCGTACGAAGCTTCAATCAGCCCCACTGAGGGCTAACCTTAGCTTCGCTGGAAGTTTTCTCACCAACTTCGCTGAAAGTGTGGCTCAGCTCTCCTCTGAGCTAACCTTCTAGTTTCGCCTGAAGCTTCACCTAGCTCATCAATTGAGCTAACTTCTACCCTCGCTGGAGGCCCTGAACATAGCTTCGCCTGAAGCTCTTAACTTTGCATGAAACTCCTGTCTAGCCCTGCCGTGAGCTTTTTCAGGTCATCTGACCGTTCCCAAGCCCCCTAGGGGGGGATTAGCGGATATATTGCTTTAGTGGGCAGTTACACCCACCCACTTGGTCCCACAATAAGTGGAGACATGCAGGTGAATTCTAACATCCTAGCTTTGCCATAGGCTCACTTTTAGCTTCTCTACCAGGCTATATCAGGCCTGGCGCGAAGCTAATTAGCTGATTCAGCCTTGCTGAATTCAAGAGGCAGTTACACCCCTATTTTTGCTATAAATAGTCCCTTGCAAGAGAGAAAAAAGGCTGAAAATTTTTGGAGATCTAATAGACCTTTAGTCCAAAAGTGTCGCCTTTCTTTTAAGCTTTCAAAGCTCTAGAGACTCAACTCTCTTTCATTTAGGGTTCCAATATTCTAAGTCTTCTATCTTCAGAGAATTTCTGGAATCAGACGAGAAGGAAATTCTCTCTAGAAGGCTTGAACATCCGACCGATTACATCGTCAATAAGATAAAGTGATCGCGTGCTGATCAGATTCCCATCTGCATACCTTCCCAGAAATCTCAGTGGAGATCTACTTGTAATCTTTTTTTTCTTTCCTTAGAAAAATTACTAGTAATTTCGCTCCTTGATCTTTTTATAAGTTTTCTCGCATAATCAATGGAAAACATTACCCAAAGCGGGTTCAATTCGGGAAGGAGAAAAAGCCTCAAGACATGAAGGAAGAAACATGACAGGAGTTAGATGAGAAAGTCTTGACGGCTATTCAGTTTTGCTTAGCCGACGATATTAAATGAGTTTTCTATGAAGAAAATAGCATTCTTATTATGGGAGCGACTTCAAGGCCACTATCTGAAGAAGTCGTTGGTGAATCGATTAATTTTAAAGAAGTATATCTTTCTTCTCTGCATGCATGAAGGTACACCTATCAAGTCTCACATTGCATAATTTTTCTCTGTTATCAATGATTTAGATAAGAAATAGGTTAAGATAGAAGATGAGTATCAAGCACTTCTGTTACTGTATTCTTTATCTTTTTCATATAAGAGCTTTAGGGAAGGAATCATCCATGAAAGCAAGTCAACAATCAAGGTCAATGAGGTCAAGGAACATCTGCTCGACAAGGAAAAAATTGAGGCCATGTTGATGGATGAGTCTCATCATGATGATTTGGGGCAAGTCTATTATTCAAGGGTGAAGAGTAATAATGAAAGTTTCACAGATAACTCAAAATATAAGAATTTGATGTGCAACTATTGTCACAAGAAGGGGCACATTAGATCTGAGTATTGGCTTCAAAAGAAGAACAACCAGATGTTAATGTTATTAAACTGGTTGGAGGAGATCAAGAACAGTACGACGTTCTATCTGTTACAAACCGATCTGTTGGTAACAAAGATAGATGGGTCATAGATTCTGTACGTTCACAACATATCAGTTCCAATAGAAAGATGTTCTCTTCATACACTTCGGTTCAAGGGGAGAAGTCTTCATGCGGAATTCTGCTACAAGTAAGATGATTGGCGGAGGAACAATCAAGTTTCGGTCTTACGATGAATGCATCACTACTTTTCAAGGCGTTCGTCTTGTTCCCGAATCAAGGTACAATCTTATCTCACTTGGAGCCCTACAAAAAAAGAGTCATGCTTCAGTTCGAAAGGTGATCTTATGGAAGTTTCTAAAGAGGCCCATGTGATGTTTCAAGCCGAACGTGTCGGCAATGTGTATATATTACAAAATTCAAAAGTTACAGTTGGTAAATTACAGTTATCCTCTGCTTCGGAAACGGTGATCGTGGAACAATCAGAGACTATGATGGATTCGAGCTTGGATATTCAGTTGTATCCCGAAGAGAGATTGGGATTAGGCGCCAAATAAGGTAGTCCAGATCGTTACTCCTATGATAGAGCAAGTTCTCATAAATCCTGTGTGGACCAAGGAGATCGTTGGATGATAAAGTTCAGGTTAGGCCTAAACTTATTATACCTAATCATGTTGTGACCCCATGAGGAGGTCATGGAGAAGAGGTAAGATGGAGATGAAGTCAAGTTTGTTCAATTGTGCGTGGATGCGAGCATATAGAGCATGGTGGTTATTTTCAGACTTGGACGTATTCAACTCAAGGGGGAGATTATTAGGATTATGACATGAATACGTCGTGAAGGTTGATTAATGTTGGATCTAGCAATTTCCTTTTCTGAATCTATTTTGAGTTCGAGTTAGATTCAAGTTTCTTTTATTCTGATTGATGAAGTTTGTTTAGGACTAGGGGAGTTCTGTGGTCTATAAATAACCCTTTAAGGGTGACTTTCAATATATTTCAAGAGAATCCAATGAATTTATAATTCCTAAGGATGTAATTCATTTAGGTGTAATATTCGTGAAAGAAGGTTAGCCACAAGGGTTTGTTGTACTTGGCAATCATCAAGGGCTTGTAATCTTCTCAGCGTGAAATGTAAGTAATTCTCATTGTACTCCACTAAAATTTAATAAGGTTTCTCCCCTTCTCCCGTGGACATACACACGATCTGTTTGATCGGTGGAATCACGTTATATTGTGTGTTGACTTTCTATCTGCTTTGAAATATCTTCTTTTTCTCTTCTTTACGTTGCCTTAGCAGATCCTCTGGTTTATTTCCGCTGCGCCGCCCCAGTCAATCCAGTCATAGGGGCGTTCCCTTGAATTCACTTTACCCCCTCCCCCTTATGTTGACTAGTCAAGGGAGGGCTTCTTACTGAGTCTGGTCAACTAAAAGCAATGTTGGTCTAATGATCGGAGATTGGCTGGGTATTTGAGCAAATAGGTATACTTCATATAATTGTGAAAACTATTAAAATAAAACAGTTGACAATACAACAACAACAACTAAGAGTATTTGGGGTAGGCTACATGAACCAAAAGAGAATTACGCCAGATCGGGCATATGGATCATCTTTCTCCACTCATTCCTATCGAGCAATATTTCTTCACTAAGACCTTTAGTCTCCATATCTTGTCGTATTACCTCCATCTATGTTTTCTTTGGTTTTCTTGCGCTCTTTTAATTTTCCCTAAATTGATATGCTCTACTCGCCAGACTGGCACATCTGTAGGTCTACGTCGTACATGACCAAACCATCGTAGGCGATTTTCTCTCATCTTCTTTTCTATAGAGGCTATACCTTCTTAGTACGGATATCCTCATTTCTCACCTTATTTCTCCGCGTGTTATCACACATCCAACGAAGCATGCGCATCTCTACTACACTCATCTTCTGGGCATGACGTCTCTTTATACCCCAACATTCTGTGCCATATAACAAAGCTGGCCTAATAGCTGTCCGATAAAACTTTCCCGTCAGTCATAACGGAATGTTACGATCACATAAAACTCCTGTTGCGCTCCTCTATTTCAACCAACCGGCTTGAATCTTATGGTTGACATCACTATCGATCTCCCCATCCTTTTGGATAATAGAACCCAGGTACTTAAAATGACTGCTCATCAATATTTCTTGTCCATCTGATCTCACGATACTATAATCTCGGATTCCCTGTTTATTGAATTTACACTTCATATACTTTGTTTTTCTCTACTTAATCTAAAACCTCGAGATTCTAGAGTTTGCCTTCATAACTCCAATTTGGCATTTACACCAGCTCTCGTCTCATCGACTAGGACAATATCATCAGCAAATAGTATGCACCACGGTATCTCATCCTGAATAGCTCTAGTAAGCTCATCTATCACTATAGAAAATAAGAATAGACTCAATGCAGATCCTTGATGCAGTCCAATTATGATAGAAAAGTCACTCATGATGCCTCCACAAGATCTGACATTTGCCACTGCTCCATCGTACATATTCTTGATCATGTCAATATATCTGATGGGGACTCCCTTTTTCATCGATGTCCACCATAATACCTCTCTTGGCACCTTATCATAAGCTTTTTCTAAATCAATAAAGACCATATGCAAATTTCTCTTCCTCTCTCAAAATCGCTCTATAAGTTGATGAAGCAAATGAATAGCCTTTGTCGTCGATCGCTCCGACATGAACCCAAACTAGTTCTCTGATATTATAACATTCTGCCTTAACCTGAGTTTAATTACCCTTTCTCTAATCTTTATGGTGTGACACATAAGTTTTATTCCACGATAATTTGAACAACTCTGGATATCACCCTTATTCTTATAGAGAGGTACTAAGGTACTCTTCTTTCACTCATTTGGCATCTTTTCAGTTAGCCAGATCTTATTAAAGTGGTTTGTCAGCCATCTCACGCCCACTTCTCCTAAGCATCTCCATACCACAATAGGAATTCCATCCGGCCCAACAGCTTTTCTTGACTTCATCCTCTTCAAGGCCTCTTTAACTTCAGATTCACTAATTTTGCGCATATAATTATGGTTCATATCCTGACACTGAATGGTAAGATCATCCAAGTATTGAGTAGAACTACTGTTGAACAATTTGTCAAAATACTCTCTCCATCTTTTTTTGATTTCTTCATCTCGAACTAAAACCTTCTGATCTTCATCTTTGACATACCTTACAGTACATAAGTCTCTAGTCTTTCTCTCCCTTATTCGAGCAATTCTATATATATCCTTTTCAACCTCTTTGGTGTCCAACTTCTCATACACTTCTTTATACACTTTAGCTCTTGCATTCTGAACAGTTTTCTTAGCCTCCTTCTTGGCTAACTTATACATCTCAAAACTCACTCCATCACAATTTTTCTTCAAATCTCTATAAGAGTCTCTATAAGAGCACCACCCCGTGACTCACCAAGTACATCTTTAACTACTCTTTTAATGCACTAAGAAATATGTTCCATGTTGTATTGGAATCATCTTAGGCTTTCCAATCTGCTCCATGTACTACTTGATCTACAAAAACTCTTTGGTTACCTTCTTTTAACCGCCACCACTTAATCTTAAGATCTAACTTACGTTTAATCTTTCTAAATCTCCTTATAATCAGGACATCTAAAATTAAGAGTCTATGTTGGGTTACTACACTCTCACTCGGTACTACCTTATAATTCATACAACAATCTCTATCTACTTTTTTAGTTAAAAAGAAATCTATTTAGCTCGCACTTGATCCACTTTAAAAGTGATCATGTGAGACTCTCTTCCTAAACTAAGTATTCACTAAGATCAAATCATATGACAAAACAAAATCTAAAATCGAGTTACCTGATTCATTTCTTTTCCCAAAATCAAATCCTCCATGTACACTATCAAACACATAACGACTAGTTCCTACATGCCCATTGAGGTCACCGTCTATGAAAAACTTTTCTCTACTAGGTATGCCTTACACAATCTCATCTAAATCCTCCTAAAATTGACGCTTACTTTACACATCAAGTCCTACTTGTGGTGCATAGACGCTAATAACATTAAAAATCTCCCTTTCTAAAATAAATTTAAGTAGGAAAATCCTATCACCCTTTTTCCTAACCTCCATTACATCCTCAAGCAATTATTTATTTATGATCACACCCACCCCATTACGATTTATATCTCTACTAGTATACCAAAGTTTATAACCCCAAGGCACTATAATTTCTAACTTTTTCACCTACCCACTTAGTTTCCTGCACACATAAAATACTAACATTCCGTCTAAGCATAACATCAACTAACTCTGCTAATCTACCTGTAAGAGAATCTATGTTTCATGATGCTAACATAATCGTATATTCATGAGCTACTTTTTTTACCCTCAACCGCTCATAAAAGTGTGGGAACCCTTATCCATTTGACACCACATCCGGGCACGGATGTGGCGCGTCGTTTCTGAACGACGACCTAGCAACCCTTGCCTACTTTTTACTATACCCGGGCTCCGATGTAGCGCGTCGCTCAGTAGGAGACGCCCCCAACGAAATTTAGTTCTTTATTCATTTCCATAATATGTGACAATATTTTACGTTGGCTGTCACATGCCTACCACAACCCTCCTCCTTTATCCTGACAATACTAACTATAAATATACAAAAAGAAAGAGTCGTATTTTTGTAGTTCTTATGATGTGCTTAAAGTTTATTGGCATAAACGAATCAATTTAGGTAGTCCTTTCTGGCTCTGGTGGTGACTAAATCAACACGTCATTGGCTCAAGGGAAGTTCCCATCGAAGTTCAATAATATGATTCTTTGAGTAGATTTATGGCCACTATCTAAGCCCCTAGCCATGGGTTAGAATCTTCCATTGGCCATGGACTCAGTCTCGTCAGCTTAGCGTCCTGTTTCATCATAGCTTACGTAGGTCTTATCCCATATATTTATATAAATACTAATTAATAACAATACCACAAAATTAGAACGAAAAGGAACATTATTATAATATAGAGACCTAGGGACAAAGTAGAAGTTGACAATCAGTCTCTTAATTGTATAATATCTCACCTCTCTGACCATTTTAGTGTACTAAAAGTTATTCTAACAAACATTTTAATCATCAAACCAGAGAGAGATGCATGTTTATGAAATTCTAGAAATCTTTTGTATTTTGACATTTCATTTGTTAGATTGAGATTTAAACTAATTTAAGCATCTGATGTTTGAGATGCAGGGGAGATGAAGTGGAGACAGAGAGAAGAGACAAGCCAAGATGTAGTTTGTCAGCGTGGGTGCAGTTATATATGATGCTCACATGACTTTAGTTGGTGACTTTGTTTCATTGAGAGCAGACCTCTTTTTTTGCCTGCTAGACAAAATATTGCAGCCAATTGGCGAAGTACATGTTCTAGTGTCAGCATGCTCAGTTAATGATGTATACTTACAAGTTCAAGCTAAATCACGAGAGATCATACATTTTGTGAGGCTTTTGGCATTTTGGATGATGCATTATCTATGTTTCATACAAAATGTTGGATGGAACTGATTGATCATGATCATTTGCTTGCTTTGAAGAAACAAATATTATTGATACCTATTACTTCTACTTTTAAGGAGTCACTCAAATGAGTGATTTATGTTGTCCAACATAATTCATTCGCAGGGCAACCAAATTCATGTAATTCGATCTTGTGCAGCTTGCATATCTATTATTAGAATCGAGGAATCTAATCGTGAGGGAGCAAGTCACAAGTTCAAAACCGACAACCAACATATTTGCATCGAGCGTCTAAGTGAATTATTGCAATAACGTCGCCATATGAATAACCATCGTTCAGACGTAAAAGGGATGCACAACCAAAAGAAAAACAAGCGTTCCATTCTTGAAAGGGTAGTCTGTACAAGGTGGATATTTGTATAAAAGAAAGATCAGAGTTCAAATCCTGAAAGAGACGTACACGTATTTCTCGAGAAAGAAAGAACTAATACATTCTTATACAAATAAGAGGGTACCATTTCTAGCTTTTGAGATAGAGAAAAGCCTCATAACTTTAGGGTTCTCTCTCTAAATCCTAAACTGTGGATCAATATTTTCTCTACTTGGAGGTGCATATAAGAGAGGCTTTAGGGTTTCCATGGGAGGCCTAGGGTTACTCCCCCAAAATCAGTGGCCTTACAACTCCTCACATGACCCTCAGATGGAAGGGCAGCCCCATCATTGCAAGGTAACAGAGTATTCCCTGCCAATTGGGCCACCATGATTTCCCTATAAGCCTCACATGCCCCACCTCAACAAAAATCCCCATACCTAATCATCCCCATCTCCCACACTTTTGTGTGAAATCCATCAAAATTATTTCCTCCCTCAATTATTACCAATAACAATGATGAAGCAATTTCTGCTTTCCCATTCTCCCAAAATCCCCATGGCTAGCTAATAACAAGATCATTCTCAAAAGGAACAATGATCCCCTTGAGTATATAGTAGTATCTTGTGATCACCTGAAGAATCAGAAGGACTTGTAAAGTGTAAACCCTAAAATTAATACTTAGTGCTTTCATGCAAACCTTGAGAGGATAACTGCTAGCAAGCTAGGGTTTGCTGATCACCTGCAAGCAAGTCCTCCTTGGTCCTATAATGTGAAAAGGGTACCAACTTATTGATTTCTTGTTGTATATTAATTATTATTTTACTTGGTGATAGGATGAGTTGAAGATTTGGCCGTTGGTAGTGGTATTGTGTTTAACTTATTTAATTCCAATTTTCTTTTAGGGTTGAGTGCATTCTTGGGAATCTTCATGTGGAGCAGTTGGATCATGGAAGGCTCTAATTAAAGGGAAGCTTTCCCTCCCATGAGATGAACCTCTTCTCACTTGTTATCTCTCTTATTCTTTGTTTATTTTTTTTAATATTAAGATAATAATTGTTTTTTTTAATAAAAAAACAAGGGGTGGTACTCATGTATTGTTCAAATTTTTTTTTTCTGAGTTATTGGCGGCTAAGGATTCCCCAAATCTCATCACCAATCACTCCAAACTCATGACCAAGATTAACTAGGAAAACAAGAAACATATGTATGTGCAAAGGCAAAAAATTTTAAAAAAGAAAGAAAAATATGTGAACTTGAGCATTGCATTATCTCTATGTATAGAGTTGTTGAGACAATTCAAGAGAAAATTCTTGTTGGGTCTTCTTGTTTTCTCTTTCTCCCCCATGAAAATACCAGACAAAACAGAACAAGTAGCACATGAAAATATAAAGGGAAATTTACACACCACCCACCACCCCAAAAACCCCAAACCTAAAAAAAAAAGGATCATCTGATCGCATCTCAAGAAGCACTGCAACAATTTTCTAGACTAAATAAATCATAATCTCTTCATGTATCTTCTCTGTTTCCACGTAAAAAGGAGTACATATATGAAACAATTAACTAGCTAAATGAGTCATAATTATACATAAAGACATGAAAAATGGCAAACTAATGACCACCTAGATCAAAATAAGAAGCCATAAAAATTGTCTTTTTTATAGAATTAAGTATATAATAAAATGATCAAGGGAAATTCAAAAGAACCTTGAACCCTATATTTACATAACACTGATCAACATATAGAGAGAAGAGAGGAAGACCATTAACAACTGAGTAATTTATATCCCACAGAGACAATAAAACTTTAATTAATCAGCAATTAATTAGCTAACTAGTGCTACTAACACTTCCCTTCTCATTTCTCTCTATAATTCTCTCCCTCTCAGTCTGATGAACAAATCCAAGACTCGACCATACCTTCACCCCTCGGTTCCCCTCCCTTCTCTGCGCCACCGAACTCCGCCGCCCCCGCCGCCGCCGCTGAGAAATTCAACTTGCAGCGGTTGCTCACATCCTGCCTCAATTGGGTCGGATCGTTACCCGCATCTTGACCCCAACCCGACCCGATAAGGCCCGGCAGCCCGAGATCGGCCACCCCGTACCCAGCAGATGCCGACGTCGACGGCATCATCATGGGCTGCTGGTGCTGCTGCTGCTGCAGCTGGGCCTTTACACCGAGATCCGCCGTGCGGCTGGCCGCGAGCTGAGACTGTAAGAGCGACTGGAAATTCAGAATTGGGCTCTGGTAGTTGAAGCCAGTGGGGTTGGCGATGACAGAATTATTATTATTAATAATGCTACTGCTACTTGATGCATTTATGTTACTCGGAACCTGGAGCTTGTGAGGATAGGGTTTTAGCAGAAAGGACGAGGCGGCGGAGGAGGAGGGCGATGATGCATTAATGGTAGGGTTGAAAAAGTCAAAGCGAGGCCGGGGATAAGAAGAAGAGGACAAGGCGGAGCTGGTGGAGGAGAAGGGAGGGGCGGGGATGCCCGTGAACTCCTGCACCATGGCCCGGAAGTTGGACGTGTCGGTGGTCAGCACGGTGGTGGGTGCGCGCCGAGAGGCCCGGGGCCGCTTCCTGGAGTTTTTCGGTGCGGGTGCGGGTGCGGGTGGGTTGGGGGGGAGGGGGAAGGAGGGGGAGGGGTCGAGGAAGGGAAGGGAGTCGAAAAAATGGAGATGACTGCTGCTGCCGCCGCCTCTTCTTCTTCCACGACTGCTGTTTGTGTTGGCCGCTGACGTGTTGATGCCAGTGGCGGTGGCGAAGAAGGCTCTGGAGTCGAACTCTTCGACGTCACCGCCGCCGCCGCTGGAGGACTGGAGACTGCTGCTGTTGTTGGCTGAATCCATGGATGAATTCTATGAGAATCGATGACAGAGAAAGAATGGAGCCAGGGAGAGAGATCTATAGAGAGAGAGAGAGAGGAAAGGTGAGTCCTTTGTAGGTTCCTCGAATAAAAAGAGGCGAGGGGGAAAAGAAAGGGGGCGGCTTCAGCTCACGTTTCCACTTGAGAGATCGCAAAAGAGGTGGAGGTGGGGCCCGCGGGCTTGGCGATGGGTGGTAACTGGTAAGCGGTCAAACTAGTAATAGGAACATTTTTTAATTTTTAATTTTTTAAATTTCTTGAGATAATTATGTAAGAAGTTAAGACCTGAGTTGAGGATAAAAATATAAGTACCTTTCTAAAAAATTAAAATTAAAAAATTCTTTTTTTTTTTTGGGGAGCTAATAGTGACTTCATCTCAATCATGAAGAAAAATATCATACATGTTTCATTCTACTATTTGCATAATTTAGTAGTTCAACATCCAACCATAATTTACAAAGAAAGCCTTTTGCACCAATCTTTATTTAGCATATAGTATTTATTTTGATGCTCTTCTATATTTGAAAACATACTGCATAAACAAACTTTTCATAATTCACTCTCACCTAGTTATCATTAAAGTAGGTCACAATGACAGAGCAGTTAAAATGCCTGAGTAAATAATAACTCAGACTCTATCACTTAATTATATCTCAGTACTGATACGTGCGTATAAAGAGATAGACTTGTGTCCTTCTAAAAAGATTTGAGCTCGAATCTTTCCCACTCAAGTACAACCCTCTAACATTCGAATATAAAATTCACTCCGTTGAAATTGATGTATATTATTTTAAGTATCTATAAATTAAAAATCAAGTGTTTTAAATACTTTTTGTCCATCCATCAAGCGTCGCAAAATAGACGATCGAAAGTAGTGAGTTGGTTAGATCTATATCGTTAGACATACGGATTCTCGATCCGGCCATTTGATTATGATCTAAATATTTAAAAACCCCTACAAACCAATTTTTGTTAGGTTTCAAATATTCTACACCGTTAAATTAAGCAACTCACTATTTAAGCCGTCCGTTTTCTCTTACTTGATGCATGGACAAAAATTATTCAAAACACTTAATTTTTTTATTTATAGATACTTGAAATAATATAAATCAACTTCAACGAAGTGGATCTTATATTCAAATATCGGATGTTAATATTTGAGTGGGAAAGATTCGGGCTCAAATCTTTCTGGAAGAACATAAGTCTATCTTTTATATGTGTGTGTATATATATGTATCTTGCTCTATTATTGATATTAATAGACATAAAAGAGTAAATAGTTTCAAACCCAGACCCTATCTGTGTATTTGTGTGGGTTGGAATCTAGGCTAGGTCCACCTTGATGAATGGTAACATCAATTATTTGGGTTAGTTCAGGGTTGACATATTCATGGGCTGAACCTACAAGTCTTAGCTTGTGTTTATTCTATAGAGCCTAAATTTCATGACAACCAACTTGGGTCTCTAGGTGTGACTAGAATCCAATCGCGGTGGTCCTTGGCCTAGCTAATGATCTCTATGGGTCAAATCAAATGGAGATCTGGACAAAATTACAAATGATTTTTTCTCATGTAATTTAATGTGCAAAAATGCTCATTAGTTCGACTTAGAAAAGAGTCTAATGTATTCTACGGGTGTTAACGCTCATTGTCTTTTGATAGCATGTACTGTATAAGATCCTTGTATATGATAAATTTTCAATTCAATTGGATCTTCATGAATCATCACATTTTTTTACTTGAAAACAAGACAACTTTTCAACAACAATCTCATCAACTTTGGAACTTGGGAATTGGTTAGTAAGTTTTCCGGTGTTTGGATGTTGTTGGGAAGTGTTGTTTGGAAAATATTTTGTCTTTTCCGGTGTTTGGATGGTAATGTGAAAGTGAAAGTGAAAAAGTTGACCACAAAGTTGACCGTAAAATAATATTAAAATAAAAATTAATTAAGAAAAATAAAAAATATATTATAAATAGAATGCAAGTGAGATTTACATGATCAAAAAATTAACTGTTTTGTGCTACAATTTATTACAAATGTGAATTACATGACCACAAAATTAACTGTAGCACTCTGGAAGTGAGAAAATGGTTGTGTAAAAGAGAAAAGATAAAAGGAAAAAATGTTTTCTTATTTTTCTTTTCCGGTATTTGGATAGATAGGGAAGTGAGCAATTATACTTCCCTATTTCCTTACTTCCGCACACTTCCTTGCAACCAAACAGCCCCTAAGTGTATGTCACCTGGCCCGGGGGGGGGGGGGGGGGAGGGGACAAGCTAATCTAATGCAAAATAAATGCGGAATTAAAACTAATTATGCAAACACACAAAGTATGATATAAGAGTGTAGCCGAATTCCGGTGAAGGGTGCTGAACTATCTCCTCAAGATTCTTCTAAATTAAGAGTTGATGTGCCACTATGGCTATATTGGTTGAATACAAGTGTGAGCAAACAATCCTAAGCATATATCAATTAAGCGCAAGGAATATCAAGCAAGTAAAATATATAAACAATAAAAACATGTAAGATATAAAGACGAGTGAGAGAAAGAGAGATAAGCAATCACAAATACGGGAGAATTATTTCGAGGTTCGAGCACACTTGCTTTACGTCCCCGCCTTCAACACTATGAAGGATTCCACTATAATGCTCCCGCAAGACCATTCGGTGTCGCAACACTTATAACGAGCTCCCTCAAGAACTCTTGGACCAGCAAGTCCCTCACTTATTCCCGTAAGAACAACACACGCAAGCACACTAGCTTGCGGTGGCCGCACCTCTTACAACTCCTTCAACCACTTGGTGATCACTTCACTTGATCACCACAAAACTATCTTCACTAAGGCCACAATCTCTACAACTCCTCACAATACAAGAATGAAAACTTGTGATCACTTCTCTTGATCATAAAAATAACTCTCTTAACAAGGATCCTTAGAGGAATGATATAGCAATGAAAAGCTCAAGTTTGTGTTAGAAAAACAAGATAGAGTTGTGGTGGAAAACTCAAGAAATCTATTTTTAAAACACCCTTAAAAACTATCCTTTTGATATTGAAGTTTTAGCCCAAAAACATGTGGAAAAAAAAAACCTAAGAGAGATGAGAAAACTGGTTCTAAAACTTCTCCAAAATCTTGTATAAAACTAGCGAAAACACTTTATAGAGCTATAAAAACTAACCGTTGGGGCAAATCCCCCAGGCCAGATAACCTGTTGGTCGACAGGCCGGTCGACTGGCCAACGGTCATATTTATGACCATTGGGTTGCCGGTGACTGCCCGGTCGACCGCACCCAGGTGTTGACCTGTCGGTCGACCGAGGCAAGACCAGAGAGCATTGCTCTCTGGCCGATCGACCGCACAGTCGACCGGGGCCAGATCTTGAGAGTAAACTCACTAGATCAGTCGACCGCCCCTCAAGCCAAGGCTGTGTGCACGTTCTGTGTACACCGGTCGATCACTCGGTCGACCGACTTCTGCCTCGTCGACCGTAGAAGACCAGTCAGGGATAATTTGGGATTCAAACTTCGTCTTTTAACATTCTATAAAATCCCATAAAATCATATAAAATCCAAAAAAATCTGTTCATTGAAATACTTTGAAATTCAGATATGTGTGATAAAAAATCAACATATATTACAAATAAGTTGAATTATTTTTGCGATATAGAAATTCTGCCTTATACTGGAAACCGTATTTTTTTATAAATCAAACTTCAATTTGAAAAATGATTTTTTTAAACTTGTTCAAATACAAAAATAAGATATTTTAAACACTTTTGAAGCTTAGTGTGTATGAATATGGCCAAATACACATATACGATGAAATATCTATGTTTTTGACAATAAGTTCTAAACAAAGTTTTAATAAATACAAAACTTAAAAATCGTGAACTCAAATATCAAACTAAATTTTTCTAAACATTTGAACCATCAATGTGTATGGATGAAACACATATAAAATATGTAAACTTGTTTTGATGAACTCTATTCATTAAACATACATATATCTTCTTTAAAGCTCAAAAATCAAAACGGTATTTTCTAAAATCAAAACTATTCTTATGAAAACACTAAATAATTTGTGTGTTGTGTGTATATGAGCTTGAGCAATTCACAATTAATCTATCCTTTACATCATGTCTAAAACAAAAATCTTAACACTTACAAACATGACACAAGTTTTGAAAATCTTCTTCTCCATCTTGACTTAGTCCAAACTTTGATCCATGAGCTCGACATCTCTTGAGTACTAGATGCGATCTTAATGCGCGAGCTCTTAAATCAACACGTGTTAGCTTCAAAACTTGACTTCGAATGTTTCTTTGAAGCTAAACACTGACTAAGATCTTGATCAAATATCTAAAACTAAATAAGCACAAAATCATTAATATTATAACTATATGAGTTAATTATCATCAAAAATAGGGTGATGAGCTTTTGGGCCAGCACTAAGAGTTTATTACGAAGACCTAAACTGAGCAAACAGACCAGAACATAGACAATGCATAAAGAGCAACACACTTTCGATCAATTGTCAAGAGTTGCAGCCTTCTTTCTTCAAATCTCCTGGTGGGTTTCTTGGTGGAACCATTTACTCCCTCCTCCAACCTCCACTCCTTTTGACTCAGTCTCAAGAAAGTTGCCATTGCGTGCTTAGGATCATAATCTTCTTTCTTTTATCTCTTTATTCCAACTTTTTATTGGGTGGCCTCCATGTTGTTCTCTTCACACTGTTACCATTCCTTTTCAAAGTAAACTTCACACTGTTACCATTCCTTTTCAAAGTAAACTTCTTTCTTGCTTTGAGTGCATCTCTTTTTTCTCAACTTCTCCAAGCTTTGGAAGGTTGGTTTTTTTAGTTGAGCAACAACCACCTTCACTTTGCAACCGTTTGGGACTGTTAGCAAATATTATATTTCCATTGCTATATTTCTTTTCTTAAATAAAACGCAAAATTTTTATGTTATTTATTATGTAGATTATTGAAATTTTTTTTTACCTGTGGTTTAATTGATTTTTGTTTAACACTTATCATATTATTAATTTATTATTGTGTCTCTAAATTAAACTAGTGTTGTGTGGATCAGGGGACCAGAGGCCCCTAAAACCTGGGTTACGTCCCTGTCCATGGGCTCATCCTTGACCAGTCAGCTTATTGACTAATCAACTGTGGGGCCCAGGTCAAGTGTGCACCTGGCAATCCATCAGGATCTTCAAATTAGCTTCAAACGCCAGACACCGTAATAGCCGATTCGGATCTCGACACTTGTCTTGTTTAGGGTTGCTCTGGTTTGGTCACCAGCTCACTTGGCACACTACATGAGCCCAAAAATGAAGGGTCTCCATCTCGTGCACCAGACAATTTGACCAATCACTAGTCGTTTTGTTGGACCTGTCACCCACATTGAAGGCCAAACCTGTGCTGCACATTATGAGCCAAAAGACTCATGAGCTAGTGTGTGTGTGTTTGGGTGGGGGGGGGGGGGGGGATCGCACACCGTGATCAAAAACAGTCACGATGATTGAAAATAATTAATGTCTGCGGAGCATTAGAACTTGAAAGCTTGGCATTTGATTTTGTACGCTTTCGTTAATCGTTGTGAAGCTTGCCTCATTTGATCTCCCACGTGTTGGATTTGTTTCATTTTGTGAGATTTGCTTCATTTTGTGAGATGAAAAGTTGTAACTTGATCTCTCTTTTGTCCTTGCTAAACATTTTTTTTTTATTTAGAAATTGATGGATAAGTAGTCATCAAAGTTGGTAGTCAAGTCTTTTCTCGTTAAGATAGTGTCTATGCAAAGAACTCATGTGTAAGAAATTGAACAAAAAGTTGATAACATAAATATAAATTTGATGTAGATTTAACAACTTAATCTTTCAAATCAAGTTAAAAGACATATTGTGTTGTGCGCGACAGACAACAACCCAATAGAGGATCTATCAGATCTCAATCTCAGAACAATGAAATCAAAAACAAGAAGAACAACCCAATCGCAAACAACAGATCTAACGAGGTTCGGCCAACTTGCCTACGTCCTCGGGGCAATCCACGGAGAGAGATTTCAATTAGGAAGATGATTACAATAGCTCTGGATCTCTTAGAGTACAAGAGAGTCCGCAGCTTTTCTTTCTGTAGGCACTTAACCCTAAAAATTACAATTAGAGCTTAAATACATAACTTCCCGAAACAGCAGTTTTCGCCCAGATCCGACTATCGGTCGACCGGTCCGGTCGACCGACTCCCTCTCACGGTCGACCGGACCGGTCGACCGAAACAAACCGAGAGTTGGGTTTCCTGCAGACAGCTTCTCCGGTCGACCGTTCCGGTCGACCGCTCAAATCCTGTGCACATTGTGCACGTCGGTCGACCGGACCGGTCGACCGACCTCTGTCTTTTTCTGCTGCTGCTGCTTTTCCTGCCCGCTGTTCCTTCGCCTTTCTTCGTAGAATCCTTGGCAGTCTTCAACAGCACCTGGCATGACCTCACCTCCTCTACTGTACTCTCTCCTCCAACAATTCTCCACCTCGGTGAAGATTGTTAAATCTGAGCCGAACACTGACTCAATAGCGGCTGCACCAATCTGGTTGCCTACGTACCCCTTGCCCAAGGGATCAAGCCATCCGTAGTTCATCCAAATGAGCTTCAGCAAGCTCAATTCACCTGAAGGATCTGGAGCAAGTCTTTGCAGTGTGCAAACTTTACTCCCGACACCACCTTTGTAAGCATATCGGCCGGATTCTCCGAAGTATGAATCTTCAACAAGTTGATGTCATCTTCCTCCAGAATCTCTCGAACAAAGTGATACCTGACATCAATGTGCTTCGTCCTTGCATGGTAGACTTGGTTCCTCGCCAAATAAATGGCACTCATACTGTCACAGTGTATCTTCAAGATCTCCTGTTCCACTCCCAAGTCATCTAGCAAACCCTGAAGCCAAATCGCCTCCTTCATGGCCTCGGTCAAGGCCATATACTCCGCCTCTGTAGTCGACAACGCAACTGTGGACTGAAGTGTGGAGCGCCAACTCACCGGTGCCTGTGAGAATGTGAATACATACCCCGTAGTCGACCGGCGTTTGTCGAGGTCACCTGCATAGTCCGAATCCACATACCCTATGCACTCTTGCTTTCCGGTGTCGTCCTTCTCGAACACTAGGCCTACATCAACAGTTCCCTTGATGTACCTAAGGATCCACTTCACGGCTTCCCAATGACCCAGTCCAGGATCATGCATGTATCTGCTTACCATAGAGACTGCCTGTGAAAGATCCGGCCTTGTACACACCATCGCATACATCAAGCTACCCACAGCATTGGCATACGGAACATGAGTCATATGCTCACGCTCCTGAACACTCCTTGGAGACATCTTCGCTGACAACTTGAAGTGCGGCGCCATTGGTGTACTAACAGTCTTAGTATCTTTCCCGATATTAAACCTCTGCAGTACCTTCTCCAGATAGCCTTTCTGAGTCAAGCTTATTCTGCCAGCTTCCCTGTCCCTTTTGATCTCCATACCCAAAACTTTCCTTGCTTCCCCCAGGTCCTTCATCTCGAACTCGGACGATAAAGTCTTCTTTAGAGAATCAATTGCAGATCTTGACCTAGAAGCAATTAGCATATCATCTACGTAAAGTAGTAGATAGATATACTCACCCGATGGTAACTTGTTGTAGTACACACATGGATCGAAATGGCTTCTTGTGTACTTCTTCCTGATGAAGCTGTCAAATCGTTTGTACCACTGTCTTGGAGACTGCTTCAAACCGTACAGCGATTTCTTCAGCTTACATACCAACTCCTCTTTCCCTGCAGTTTTGTAACTAGTGGGCTGAGTCATGTAGATCTCCTCCTCAAGATCGCCGTGGAGAAAGGCGGTCTTCACATCAAGTTGGTCAAGGTCCAACTCGTTCTGCGCCACCAAGGCTAATAGGATCCGAATAGACGAGTGTTTAACAACTGGGGAGAACACCTCGTTGTATTCGATCCCTTCTCTCTGTGTGTAGCCTTTAGCCACCAACCTTGCCTTGTAGCGCACTTTATCTTCTTGGAGTGATCCCTGCTTCTTAGCAAATACCCACTTACACCCTATGGCTTTCTTCCCCTTGGGCAACTTGGTCAGTTCCCATGTGTTGTTCTTATAAAGAGACTGCATCTCTTCATTCATAGCCCCTTTCCATAACTCAGCTTCTGAACTGATTTCAGCTTCCCTGAAAGTAGATGGAATGGCCTCTTCAACAACTGAAAGTGCATAAGCAATCACCATGTCTGTAGTGAGCCAGCCAGGTCTCCTAGCATTCCTCCTTGGTCTTCCAACTGCAGTAGTATCTGGAACAGTACCCATGACCTGCTCCTGATCCTCTTCAACAACTTCAACATCTTCTTCTGCAACTTGATCACCTCCCTGTGTCACCTCAGGGATGATCTTTACTGACACTGTGTCCTCTAGAGATGGTGGATTTGCATCACTCTCCACCTGCTGCAATAGCTCCTTGGTCTTGTTGGTCTCCACCTGCTGAGAGACCGTAGGCTTCATCATAGAGGCCTCATCAAATGTGACATCCCTGCTGATTATGAATTTGTTGTCCTGTTGGTCCCAGATCTTGAACCCCTTGGTTCCTTTCTTGAAGCCAACAAACACTCCTTTCTTCGCTCTCGGATCCAATTTGTCTTCTCTGACATGATAGTAGGCTGGACATCCAAATATCCGGAGCACATCATAATCTTCAGCAGCTTTACCCGACCAAGCTTCAAGAGGGGTCTTCCCTCCTATTGCAGATGACGGCAACCTATTGACGAGATGGCATGCATACCCCAAAGCTTCAGCCCAGAACTTCTTTGGTAATCCTGCATTGGACAATATGCACCGAACCTTCTCTAGCAAAGTCCGGTTCATTCTTTCAGCCATCCCATTCTGTTGCGGAGTTTCCCTCACTGTGAAGTGCCTCTCTATGCCCTCATCAAGACATAGCTTCTGGAAAGGGTCTGACTTGTACTCTCCTCCGTTGTCAGAACGAAGGACCTTGACTTTTCTTCCCGTACTCCTTTCCTGATTAACCTTCCACTTCACAAACAATTCTAGGACTTCATTCTTGTGTCGCATGGTGTACACCCAACATCGCCTAGAATAGTCATCAATGAACGACACAAAATAGTGGTTACCTCCAATTGATGCAGTCTTGGAAGGTCCCCATACATCCGTGTGAACATAATCAAGAATGCCTTCGGTGCAGTGTGAAGCTGTACCAAACTTCACCTTCGTCTTCTTGCCGATGATGCAATGTTCACACAGATCCAATTTGCAGGTCTCTGCACCCTTCAGCAGCCCTTTCCTCACAAGAGCTTGCATCGATTTCTCCCCTGCATGTCCCAGCCTCATGTGCCATAGCCGGGTTAGATCTTCCTTCTGACTGGTCGAAGCTGCCACCTGCCCTGTCACTGTACTACCCTTCAAGTAATACAAATTATTCCGGCGGTCGGCCTTCAACACCACCATTGAGCCCTTTGTCATTTTAAGAACACCTTCTTTAATAGACACACTGAGCCCCAATGATTCCAAAGCACCCACAGAGATCAAGTTCCTCTTCAGCTGAGGTACATATCTCACTTCTTTCAGCTCCCTCACCATCCCGTCAAACATCCTGATCGGAATAGTGCCTACACCCTCCATGATGCACGGATGATCGTCGCCCATGACGACCGAACACCCTCCAACTTCTCAAGACTGGTAAACCAATCTCGATTAGGGCATACATGATATGTAGCACCTGTGTCCAGGATCCACTCTTTATCTACCGAGTAACCTACAACAGGAGTAGTCACTGAAAAAGAGAACTCTGAAGAATCTGAATCTGCTCCATCTGCCTGTGATTTACCGCTTGTAGCTTTTGTCACCCTTGCCAGATTTGCCTCAGACTTTGATTCCTTCTTCTTCCCCTTGTACTTTGGACAGTCAACCTTCCAGTGCCCAATCTCTTTGCAGAACATGCACTGATTTTTCTTAAGATCCCTGAAGCTCGACCTAGACTTCGATCTTCCTCTCACCTCCTTGCCTTTCCTCGATGAATTCCTGCCTCTTACTTCCAAAGCTTCCGCTAATGAACTAGACCGACCTGAATGTCTCTCATTCTTCCTTGTCTTATAACTCATCAGTGCTGACGACACTTCATCATAAACTAAGGTTTGCCTTCCATTTATGAATGTCATAGTGAATGTCTCATACTCCTCCGGTGGGAGTGAGTTCAGGAGAATAACTGACTTGTCTTCCTCACTTACAGTGACATCCACATTTAGCAAGTCTGTAAGAAGCTTCGTATATCGGTTGATGTGCTCGTTTACTGTGCTTCCCCTCTGCATCCTGAACTGATACAGCTTACTCTTAAGTTGCAACCTAGACTCCACACTCTTTGTCAGGTACTTCTTCTCAAGAGTATTCCACAGTTTCTTCGCTGACGTCTCATGTTGTACAAGATATTTGATGTCTTGTGATAAGCATGAACGTATCAAGCCACATGCCGACCTATTCATCTTCGCCCACTCTTCCTCAGTAGTAGTGGTCTTCTTCCTCTCTAATAGGAGCGTGTCCTCGAGGTTCTGTGCATTCAATGCATCCATGACCTCACACCTCCACATCCCGAAATTATTAGTTCCATTGAACTTGACAACTTCGATCCTTGAGTGATTCATTGTTTTAACGGAAGTAGTTTCTTCTGCCATTGAGGTCTTCTTTTGATTCTCTATTTATGCGGAAGAATAATCCAATTGAAAATAGATCTTTACTCAGATAAAAATGAGATTTTTACCTGCCTCTTGAAACCCTAGATCGAGTTTCTCACCGGATCTACTCCAATCACAGATTCAACCAGCCCTCCTTGTGTCCTCCTGAGATCGACACACGATCTCCTCGAACACCAATACCTCTGACCTGAGATCGACACACGATCTCCACCTGATCAGATCTGGAGCCCTTCGAATCCTCAGAATCCCAAGCGTAGCCTGAAGCTCTGATACCACTTGTTGTGCGCGACAGACAACAACCCAATAGAGGATCTATCAGATCTCAATCTCAGAACAATGAAATCAAAAATAAGAAGAACAACCCAATCGCAAACAACAGATCTAACGAGGTTCGGCCAACTTGCCTACGTCCTCGGGGCAATCCACGGAGAGAGATTTCAATTAGGAAGATGATTACAATAGCTCTGGATCTCTTAGAGTACAAGAGAGTCCGCAGCTTTTCTTTCTGTAGGCACTTAACCCTAAAAATTACAATTAGAGCTTAAATACATAACTTCCCGAAACAGCAGTTTTCGCCCAGATCCGACTATCGGTCGACCGGTCCGGTCGACCGACTCCCTCTCACGGTCGACCGGACCGGTCGACCGAAACAAACCGAGAGTTGGGTTTCCTGCAGACAGCTTCTCAGGTCGACCGGTCCGATCGACCGCTCAAATCCTGTGCACATTGTGCACGTCGGTCGACCGGACCGGTCGACCGACCTCTGTCTTTTTCTGCTGCTGCTGCTTTTCCTGCCCGCTGTTCCTTCGCCTTTCTTCGTAGAATCCTTGGCAGTCTTCAACAGCACCTGGCATGACCTCACCTCCTCTACTGTACTCTCTCCTCCAACATATTGATCATGATAACTTCTCTTACATAAGAAACAATGGTCCGCAAGATAATCTTGATAGTGAAATTGGTAAAATGAAAGATATCGAGATCAAAACTATTGTGATAATATATATGTAGAACATCAAAATCATAAAATTTAGATTCGAAAATGACACCAATTTTGATTGGATTACTGATCTAATCAAGTCTGCATTAGTTTATATTAATCTTATGCATCTCACGTAGAATAAGACCTTAGCATTCAAACTTCATTTATATAATATGAGAATGTTTTTCGTTAAAAGAAAACGAAGAAGAAATTGTGTAGGAGTTTGAATAAAGCTCAAATTTCCTTTCTTGTGAGCTTCTAGATTTGGTCAAGGACAAATTAGAGAGAAGTCTTTTCATTTCTCAAAGTTAGGTGGTGTTCAAATCCCACATTATTGAATAAGACATTTTGTCTCAGTGTTCGAAACATTGTATTTATGTGGATCTGTGATCATCATTAACCAAGCTTGGTAAAGAAACCAACTTTGACCCTAACCCTAACCCTAACCCTAACCCTAAATCTAATCTTCAGAGATCTCCAAAATCCCTTTTTTACCTAAACTTGTGAGGTGGCCTTGTACTGTGACTGTCGAAAAGAACCCAAGCCACTCTTTTTTATAAGCTCAAATGAGGCTCATTTACATAATAAAACCTTACATAAACTTTATGTTGGCATCACATGACAACAATTAGTCTCAAACTCTACCATTCAGCATTGATATTGACCATGTGTGGAATCTCAAATCTCTGCATGAGCAAAGCTAATTTGTGGACACCCAAGCCTTTCTTTTGATAGGATGGAAAAATCCTATACCCTTGAGGTTGTAAGAATTTCTAGGGCAATTTGCCAAACTTTGATTGTTTTGTGATCACAATTTGTTATCTTGCAGCATTGGTTCGTTTTCACTAAGATTTGATTCCAAAATCCTCTCGTGTTTGAAAGAAGCACTGAACATAACTTTTTCTAGAACCTGCGTGAAGAGTTGTAGATATATATTATATTGACTTATATAATATATATCAGAATTGGTTGATATTTGAGAGGCGGCGGCCATAATTGGGGATCTTATTTGTGTGGGCTTTTCTTTTATGTTAAATGTTGTTGTTATTATTTTTGGGCTTTTTCAGCCTCAGATTCAAACCTAACTGAACTGAGAGGCTGACCCATTAATGCCTGATATGGGCCGGATCTACCAACCTGGGCCAGATGTTGTCTAACTAGCCATGGCCTATTAGGCGTTGCCCACAATAATTCCCTCCGGGCCTGCATGGCCCTTAACACCACGTGTCCCCTCAGTCTTGCCACTTGTCCATCACCAAGCACACTCCCATGCGTCGACGACAACAAGTATATAAATTTTGCAAATAAGCACTCAAAAACTTCATCTGATTCACTGAGCGGTTCCATTTCTGTCCTTGAAAAGGGAAAAAAAAAAAAAAAAAAAAAGAAATATGTGGAAGGCAAGGGGTCCGTGCATGGAGTGGTTCAAGGAGGTGAAGTTCCCTGTGCTGAGAGGCCACCCCAAGGCCAAGCAGCACGCTGGTGAGGCCGTGGAGAGCCACGGGAAGGCGTCGGCGAGGGCGGCCGAGACCCCGGAGAGGGTGAAGGAGTTCAAGATTTATCGGTGGAACCCCGATGAGCCCGCCGCCAAGCCCTTTCTTCAGTCCTACCATGTAGATTTGAGCAGATGTGGCCCTATGGTATTCTCTCCTCTCTCTCTCTCTCTCATCTTGGCTTGATTATGGGATTCGGTTCATGCGTGGGAGTCACATAAACATATAATAAGAGGGCTAACTCTTATAATCTCTTATAATATATGTGTCTGAGACTCACAAACATAACATATTATAAGAGGATCAGTACACGTGCCAACGTTAGATTGGCCTATGTGTGGGGCTTACACATGAATCAAACCCTTGCTCAAATTACTAAGAGCAGCGAGGGATGGTCTTGGGCCGGGCTCAAATTGGCCCGGGCTTGTCCAACTTATAACATCGAGCCCAACCCTTGGACAACCTTTAGTGTTGGGCCCGGTATCAACCGGACTAAATTTTTTGTGAATCTTTTGCTGCATGGCAACTATAAATGTTTTGTGAACCTTTTGCTGCATGGCAACCCAAATAAATTTCTTTTCCCGTTTTCTTCTGCTGCTGATCGAGACCTCTCTTCTCAATAATGGGCCTTGGGTGGTGGATGATGCCACGATTAGGCCTCGAGCCTTGGCCGCCGGCCTTCTTGTCATCGCCGGCCACGAGCCCCGGGCGAGGATCTTTTGAGCCTTTGGGCTCTCTACAAACTCCTGGGTATTCGGAAGATGTTGGGCCGGGGCCCATGAGCCCTGTGAGCCAATTGGGCTCTGTCGGGGCTCATGGGGCGGGGCCAGTGATGTCACTGGGCCAGGTAAAAGTGGGGCATTTGAGGGCGAACCATCCAACTCTCGCCCGAAGTTGAGAAACTCTCCCTTCTTTGTTCCCGCGTTGAGACGTGAATAAGAGACAAAGTTTTAAATGCTTTGAACTTCTTATAATTTTATAAGAGAACCGATCTTTATAATTTATAAGAGAACCGATCTCACGTGTGCGTGATTGGTCCTCTTATAGCGTGTTGTATGTGTGACTCACACACGTGAACCGAACCCTCATTGAACCCGAGTCTTCCTCTGCTGCTCCGGACTCTGTATCGCTGGAGCCACCTCCTCGTCGCCAATGGATAATGCTGTACCTGATAACATCCCGTTGAAGCAACTGATGAAGAAGCCAGCCAAGGAACCCAGGACCCATTATGGTGCCAAGGATAGTGAACTTATGAAGCCTTTCTCTAACTAAAGGAATTAAGCTAGGAAACAGGAGGAAGAAGAGAGAATCTGCAGGAAATTTTTCGTTGCTCGCTTCCCTTGCTAGCATGGATATGCTGCACGAAGATTTGATATGGAGATTCTCACTGAGATGGGTCTTGATCTCATCTCTGAGGGTGACACTTGATCTCTTGTAGTTTGCTTATTTTTGTTTTTTTTTTGTTTTTCTTTTCTTTGTTATGCCTGATTATCAAAAATAATTAAACTATAAATTCAATATATGTCTAATTTAAAACTAAAATAAGATGCCAACCAAATGCTTTGCTTCATAGATTCCTCTAAAAATGATTTTAACCCTACAATACACTAGTTTATTTTTCAGATGTCTTTCGACATTTTCTTCTCTTTGAATTACATGCACGGATATATAAATATTAGTGAGTTTTTTTTTTTTTTAATCTTTTCAATTTTTGCCTATCAATGTAGGCAAATTCTCGGCACGATTTGTGCATCTATCGTATCCAATAGTCATATACGTGCGCGTGCAACCTTGCATGGCAACAAGTTAGGCACTACGCCTCGCTTAGGTTATTGATGGATTCATTAAATGGAAATGTTAATTCAATGTTCAATTATGTACTATAATGAATGCAGGTCTTAGATGTCCTTCAAAAGATCAAGGCAGAGCAGGATTCAACCCTGAGCTACAGGAGATCTTGCAGGGAGGGCATCTGCGGGTCGTGCTCGATGAACATCGACGGCAACAACACAGTGGCCTGCTTGAAACCCGTCGACACCGACACCTCGACGGCTACCATGATAACTCCTCTTCCTCACATGTTTGTAATCAAGGACCTGGTTGTCGATCTCACCAACTTCTATCAACAATACAAGTATGACCAAAATTAGTTGTATAAAATTTTAGTACAGCGTAAAAGGGAGAGACGTGCGCTCATGAGATTGTCTGTGTGATGCATGCAGGTCAATTGAGCCCTGGCTCAAGACGAAGAAGCCACCTGAGAACGGGAAAGAATTCCGGCAATCGCCGAGCGACCGAAGGAAGCTCGACGGGCTCTATGAGTGCATACTGTGCGCGTGCTGCAGCACCGCGTGCCCGGCCTACTGGTGGAATCCGGAGGCGTTCATGGGGCCTGCCGCGCTGCTCCATGCCTACCGTTGGATCTCAGACAGGTACGCTCAAGTCTGCTCGCAAAATGTGTTCGTCCTCAACAGTGAATCACAACCATCTGTACATACGAAAATATACAGGGCCATTACTGAATGAACAATTCTATTGCTTTCGTAGCCGCGACGATTATGGTTCAGAGAGACTGCAAGCACTGACAGAAGATGAGACGAAGCTGTACAGTTGCAGGACAATCAGGAACTGTACTGCTGCTTGTCCAAAGAGCCTGGACCCGGCGAAAGCCATTTCTGTGATGAGAACTTCACACATGCTTCGCTAGTTTAGCAGCGTGCATGCTTGAAGTTGAGCTTGGTTTGATGATGGAGAGAAATTTAGTGGTGTTTGTTTGTTTGTTTGTTGTCATGAGATCTTTGTAGACATGTGGAATTATGTATCTAAGATCTTTGTATATTTGCTCGTTCTTGTCTTGTGAAATATAGAATATCATATTGTGGCATTAATCGTCTCTTGTTACTTGATAATTACACAGTGGGAGAGTTTTGCTATCCAACTGACAACCCCAACAAGTTAACCAACCAAATACTAGACAAAAACTCATCAGTATAAAGCAAAATCAGCATGAAGCTACAGATGCTCAATCAAATGCGAGACACAACAAAACAGTTTGAGAAATGAAATTCACAACCCTGTTTTTTCTTTTTTTTTCCTCCTCAAAAAAAGAAAACAATCCTGTTCTTTTTTTCCCTTTTTCGAACAAAA
This sequence comes from Agave tequilana, assembly GCA_038442645.1. Classification (NCBI taxonomy): domain Eukaryota; kingdom Viridiplantae; phylum Streptophyta; class Magnoliopsida; order Asparagales; family Asparagaceae; genus Agave; species Agave tequilana. The sequence goes on from JAVJIF010025929.1 coordinate 56,474, forward strand.
GTTTTATAGCTCAATTTTGAACTTGAGACATTTCAATTCGCAATCCAATCCTTTTATTAGTGTGTGAGGCCTCAGTGAAAAATTCATAACTCTTACAAAAGGGGAAAAAAAGGTGTTCGAGTCAACTCATTTTTAGTGGGAAATATTTTAAACTCTTTGCAATTTAAATAAAAAAACAAAGGTTCTTCGTGCCTTTGTTTTGGGTCTTTATTTATTTGGGCTCCAAGCCCACTCCAAGCCCAATCCAGGGGCCTAAAGCTCTGGGCCCGTCGACCGCAACCGGGTCGGGTCCATGTCTACCCGATCCGTGACGGCTTGGGCAGCAAGCATGGTCTGCAGAGGTTTTCTTCTTCGTAAAACCCTACAGGAGAGAGAGGAAGCACTTTGGGAACACTCTCTCCCAAACTCCTCCCAAAATCTCCAATCATTTCTCTCTCTAGAACCCTTTACCCCTCAAAATCCAGCTGGGATTTCTCATGGAGGGCGTGTCCTCAAAATAACCGTTCCCAAAATACCCAAAATTTCGCCTCTCTTCCCTTCTTTGCAATCTCTGAAACCATGCTCAGGTCTAAATTTTTGAGACTTGCTTCTTCGACTCCTCTTCGTACCAGGTAACGGGCAAGTTTTATTTTCATAGAATAATACTCTTTTAGTGTGTATTTTGTTTTTGAGAAATGAATTTATGATAAAATTTATTGAGTAAGATGTTGCTTGTGCCATTATTTTTGGTCTATTTGAGTAAATATGGATATGGGTTTTTGAGATAATAGGGAGAAATGAAGGCGCAGTTGGTAAAAGTTTGATTAATGCCGATATAGTTTCTATTAGAAAAATTTGGATCCTTGGCTGCCCTGAGATCTGAGGAAACTAAGTAGAAGAACTAAGATTGGGTAATGGAAGAGGCCAGCTGTCAATAATGTTCTGTGGATATTGCTAATAGTTGTACATTGCAGCTTAGTACCATTTATTATGTAGAACTTCCCATTTTTGAAATTCAAGGAGATAATGCTGAGATTGAATTCACCTCTGATACTGAAATTGCCCTAAATTGTATCAATTACCATATGTGAACCACATTGCAAAGCAGAGAATTCTGTTTGATTTATGGTTGTCATGATTCCACGTACCAGCTCGCTAGAACACATCAACCTGCTACATTCTGTAGCAAAATATTTGAGCTTCAATTTGCCATGTCTTCGAGGTCTCCAGTTCAGTGAATCATGCATTCTATTTTCCTTTGAAGTCTTCGGAGATTCATTCCACTGCAACTGTTCACTTAACCTTCTATCTTCAGACCTAGTCTAAGTCCTTTATATAGTCAATTTGTTCCCTCATGAGTTGTTCCCTCATGAGGTGCTCCTGTTGCCAGTACTTATGCCCAAAAACCCACATACTTCCACCCCCAAGTACCCAACTCTCTCTTCTTTACTTGGGTCCTTCAGAAGTACTGTTCCATATGCACCACATAACTTATAGATGTGTAGAAATGATGATGTCCCTATAAGTTTTGTGACTTCTTATATATGTTTAAAACAATGACATAACTAATTAAAAGGAGAGCAATAGAGCATAATTTTTCAATTGGGCTGAATCTCAACAACTTTAGGTTAGCCACAATATTGAATATCCTACCGTGTCCGACACCATGAGACACCACACATAGTCCATCCGTGTCTGTTACTTTCAAATGTCTGAACCTTCGTTGCACTAAGCTGCACACTATTTGACAACAACTTATTTTGGGATCAAAATTATCTTATTGGACAAAGAAATAATAATAATAATAATATGTTACCTTTAAGAAGATCTAAAACTACTAATTTTTAGTAAAGAATTCTATAAAGAATATGAATTGCTGGAAAGACTTTTCTCTTCTCGATTTTGAACTGGAATTCACCTCTCACAACTAATTCGGAACTCATGGAAACACCACCGACATCTTTTGTTTGAATAGTCCATCCATTTCTCTCCAAAAATTCACCAACAAGAAAGGAATTTGTAATCCAGATAACTTCTACTGATTGCAAATAGAGAAAATAGAGTGCTCTGCCAACTTCCTTTTTCAAACCTAGAAAGGTTTTATATATAACTTGTGTATAAGTTAAACCTTAGCTGAAACAAAAAAGTAGAGGTGTTGCTGATTATTGGCTGGGAAGGTTTTGGAAAGGCAATATGGAGATGAATTTGGGATGAACATGAAAGAAAAGAATAGATAATGAAGGTAAAACAAGGGTAGAGGTGTTGCTGGCTTGTTCGGTTAAGAAAGGTTGAGCCAGATGAACCCTTGGGGATGCAGGTTTTCAAAGCAGCTGTGGTGATGCACATTTGATGAGTAAAGAAGCCAATTAGGATTAGGTAAATGGGTTTGGATATCAGGTTTAAGTTGTCCAGGGCCATGTGTGCTTTTTGATAGAGAGGAAAAAAAGAAGGGAATTTTCACAGATTTGCTGAGATAAACACTTGGGAGCAGCTTTGGATTAGATTAGGTGATGGGTTTGGACAATTTAAGTTTTTCTGGGTCATGTGTGCTTTTTGACAATGTAAAAGTACATTCTATTTGTTGTACTTGATCTGAGAAACATATGAATTTTAATGAGTTCATTCTAATCCACTACAATCAATATCTCTAATTCCTATCAATTCTTATAAACACTGTATTAATAGATTTTAATGGTAACCACAATAAAACTGGCTCTTATAGGAGATTCATATCAAGCTTCACATATTTCTCTTTGCAACTTATGGCTTCTATTTAGATATTGGTTTATCCCTATTGCTTTTAGCCCTGTAAACGTGATCCTGGTTTCACTGTTGTAGGTTTTCTCCTCATAGCAGCCGATGTCGAAGTTATACTAAAGGATCAAACCACGGGGATCAAAGACTCGCAAAAACTTTGTAGGAGAAGATGAATCATTGCAATCTCGTCCCTGGGCAAATTATATAATTGTATGTGGTATAAACTGTAACTTAATGTAGGTTCTAATTTGCAGATGCATTCCTCCTCACCATCTAAGTTTTTCCTGTCAAAATGAGGTTTGTTATGTCTTGGAGTTTGAATAGAGAAAACTTGACTTTTCTCTCTTTTGCCTTGTTATTTACTCACATTGGAGAGAGAGCGGTTTAAATACCAACACCTCCAAAGGCTATTGTTATGGATTAAGGGCCATGGGCCAAGCTTGCCACACACGCAAGTGCTGCCCCACGCTGTGCCGCGTCCGCGAGACGCGAGCGAGCGCGTGCGTGAGGCGTTTTTTGTTTTGATTCTCAATGTTTTCTATTATGTTTTTTCGGGATTTTTTGTTATATTTGATCCAATCAAACGATATCTGATCTTGTGCATCTTAACCATATGCAAGTTGGCAGATTCTCGCAGGGGTTGTTACAACCTCGGTCTCGAGATTGCTATAAATAGACAATCTCGCAGTTCATTTTTTGTGCACTGAACAACTACATCTCTTACATCTTCTTCTGTCTCCCTCTTTCCAAAAATTATTCAAACAAAGCATTCTATTCTTCGTTCTTTTTTGGACAACAATTCTCCATTTGGGCAAGAGGCTCTGCCTACCATCCTACACCGAGTGCTGGTATGTCCGAGGGTCTTTTACGTTAGGAGACAAGGCCGATTCAACGTTTGGATAAAGAGACGGACTTTTGATCCTTTAGGGCAGCGATATCGCGACTGCATTTCCCATACCAGATTCTTTTGTCTTAATTTATTTCTGAATTATAATTGTATTGCATGCTAGAATAATTGTAATAATTGTTGTTTTGTATTAATTTAATTTCATAAGAATATTGCATGTTTAGGAAATATTATAATTTTCCCAACACTGTAGTTCAGCTCCATACTGAAGGAGGCTGCTGAGATTGATGAAAGTTTTGACCAGTTATCAACCTCATGGCCGTCCTCTAAGTTGGTACCAGATTTCCAGCCAAGGGAATCTGTGGACAAAATAATCCTTTCTATAACCTAGGTTGCAGGCGGGTTAGGAAAACTTACCCGACTGCTTATGCAGATGTTGATGTTCCCATAATTTGACAAAGCCTTTATCATTTGTCTCCTAATTAGCCAATGTACTTCTGCATCCGGATATTATTACAGTATGCTTATTACTTAAAATGAAATGTGGATTCTTGCAGCCCTCAGCAGCCGTGTTAGCCATTGGTGGAGTTGGCTTGTTTATTAAATATAATGACGAGAAGCGTGCGATTCCAAAGGTATTTTCCTTTTCATTTATAAACTATATGATTCAATGGCTAGAGTTGTCCAAGTAGTTTGATTGTGTATGTCTTTTGTTTTTAATTTATAGTTTGATTGAATCTCTTGCTAATTTTTGTGAAGGCTGTGCTCCCTGAGGTATTATAGAGGCGTCTAACCCTTAATTTATGACTTTCAGTTGAAACTTATTTATTAAAATGATTGTCAGTGTCTTGCTCGATTATTTCTTCTCTGGAAGAGATAGCAATAATCACAAATGAATCATTTATTGTTGGAGTAGTAATTGGTTGTATCTTCTTTTTCAGAAAAAAAAACTAATAAAAGTGACAAAAAGAAAATTCAATATATTGTGGCAAGCAAGTTTCTCAATGATCTCCTGTCTGTTCCTGTAATTTCAGCCGGGGGGGACTCCATTTAGGTCTAATAACATTTGGCTAAAAGGTGCTGTGTTTACACCTGAAACCAGCTTATGAGACGGGAAGGAATAATCATTTTATTGGCCCCACTAATTGCATGGTTGGCATAATGCAAATTGTATATTGATGGGGATGTTCCCTCTGAAGGATAATAATGAAACTCTTAGAGGTGTATCATGATAAGAAAGCATACATTAGGTGCAGAGAGCCTCTTAACTGTTGTACTATGAAGGACACATAGAACATGCATACGACATGGTTTATTGAAGTAACACACAAAATAAAATTGTAATGATTTAAATTCATAGCTTTTAATCAAGTAATTAACTCAAACAAAAACATCTGCAATCCAATGCAATAGGATAATATTGTGAAGCCTTCACATGTTTCTGTGTGTTTAGTTCTACTAATATTAGTATCCTCCCATTTCAAAGGATCATGTATATGTCTGTTTATGCGACACATGGTCCACGGTGACCGACACACAATCTTTAGAATTTTCCAAAGCTGACACAACTCTGGTACACAATTTTTGGTTTCCTAAAGTATGAGTGAATGACACTGATGAGGACATCATGCCACCGCCCAGGAGCAGGTTCGATCGAGTATACTTCAGGAGGCGACGCGCTGGTCTTCTATGGATTTAGATGGGACTTGTTTCAGGCTTTATTGATAGCAGATGTTTTAGCTTTATTTGTGTTCCTTTTATTTTTGTTCTTTTGTGGACATTTAGTACCACATCGGTTATTTTCCAGTAGTTCTCATTTTGTAAAGCCTATATAAGGCCCCCTAGACTATCTTGTTGAGATTAATGAATGAATGATTAAAACTTTTCCTCAATTGTGTGTTAAATTCTTGAGTTCAGCTGCTCTCGAGTTTAGGGTGAGAAGCCGTGCAAGGGGTGGAAACCCAACTTTTATCTTTTCCTCAATTTAAATTTTGGTTACGATTTGAAGGTGATTGCGATCCAGGTGGTTTTACATCATTTTGGTATCAGAGCCCTGGTTTTAAATCCCCTTCAAATATTATCTTTTCCAAATTTTTCTTACAGTCTCCCAAACCTAGATCTACATCAACTCCAGATTTAGATCCATCCACAAAAAAAAAAAATCCTCATCAAAAAATCCCTGGAAAATTCGAAACTCGCACTGTTCGTCTCCTCATCTGCAACAATTCCCGCCGCCTTCGACACCATCCACGACCCGCCACCACCGCAGTCAGAACGCCCTCATCTTCGTCAACCGTCGATTGCGGGTGATCCTCCGCCGCCGATCTCTGCAAGTCGAAAACAAGCCACCCCTGCGAACAGACCTCAGCCTTCTTCAGATCACCGCCTTCACCGAAGGTCTCCAGACTCGCAACCATCATCATCACCGTCTCTGTTGTCGTGCCTAGGGCCAGGTCCTGAGGGCAGATCGAAGGGAAGAAGAGTAATCGGGCTCGCCGGCGTTCTCCGATCCACGTCGTCTCCCCAGGGTTGTCGGCACTTCCAGATCAAGGTTCCCCTCCCTAGGCTCGTCGGGGCTTCCAAAGACTCGATTCGACACTATCGGAGCAGGACCAACCCTTGACGCCGTGCCTCACTGTGTCGCGCTGCCGCCATCGTCATCGTTCTCCCTGCCGTGTCCTCACTGGAGCTTCCTCACCGGAGTCTCCTCACCAGGCAGCTCCGCCAATCCTTCCGCCGTCAATTTCGCGCCACCGGACTGCTTCCATCACCGGACTTTTCCCATCGCCGTAATCGAGCAAGCCCCGCCCTTGATCCGAGTCGCCGTCGCCGCTGCGCCCGCTCCGCCTTTGCCCTAGCCTACAGCGAAGAGGATAGAAAGGGGAACGGGTGAGAGTGAACAGGGTATTGGGTCTCCTTTAAAACCCAACCCGGGCTTTCTAAGTGGACTGGGTTCAAATCCACAAGTGGTTGGGTTGGATCCAAACCCACCGGCCCAGTTTAAACCGTTTGGGTTTTAAGAGAACTCATAGCGGGTTGCGGGTCCGGGTTTGGTCGGGTAGAGCGATTTGCAACTGAACCCGACCCGATCCACTTAAGTGACATCAGTGCTGACGTCAGCCAACCGGGTTAACTCACTGAGTTGACTCAGTCCAGATCCAGTTCGTCCTGACTCAGTCCAGAATCGCAGCATCGCTTCTGATGGCCGTTCAGGACTCGTTTCAAGTCCGAATTGATCCGTTCTCGAGGCAGTGGATTCGTGACGACCAGTACTACGCGCCTACAGCAGTATCGTTCAGGTTTGAGTTACGGTCCCTTCCCAGGTAACTTTAAATATTCTGTCAGTTATTCCTGCCATTTAATTAAAATAGCTAGTTCTTCCAATCTGTCGCATGATAGAATTTATTGACTGTTGCCCACTATATAAGTGAGTTGTGTGATTCTGATCTTGAGTGGTAACCCAACTTAACATTAATTGTGCAACTTAACTAATTTGAATTTGTGATCAATTGATATATCTTGAAGTTAACTGTATCAGCACGTGTCTTTATCACTGTCTCCACATTATAAGTCTTAATCACGTGTTAATCTAAGTAGCTTAAATTGGTATTATCTTTCATCACTCTAATCTCTGACTCCTCCTGCATAACATACAGCTTGCATTTAGGGTCAGTTAGGATCTTGCATGCCTACTAGAAGTGGTAGAACTTTTTCTGTAGGCGAAACTTCAGCACCAATGGACCCTAGCATTCATGATACCCTTACACAATCCTACAAAAGATAGAAAACATGGACAGACAACTACAAGAAGTTAAGGATCGGTTGATGTCAATTGTAGGGATCTAGCAACCAGAATTGGTAGGCTAGAAACCAGTAGGAGAAGAATCAGGGAGGATGAAAGTTCTCGAAATGACAATAGGTCTCCCAGGCGTGAACGAGGCCCACCTTACCAAACAACTGATGCCGATGCCCAATATATCAGGAGCGTTAAAGTCGATGCTCCTTCCTTTGACGGGCGTTAGACCTTCAGGTCTATATAGATTGGCAGTTGACTATGGACCGATATTTTCGTTGGCATGACATGTCTGAGTCAAGGAAGGTTCGATTGGCCGTTATGAAACTAACGGGACAAGCTGGGCAATACTGGGAAAACCTAGAGAGGATGATGAGGTACAGAAGGGAAGACCCGTTGACACTTGGGAAAGCATGAAAGAGAAGCTTATGATGAAGTATGTTCCACCATCATTCAGTCAACAACTGTTAGACAAATGGAATCGATGGACCCAGGGAAACAAATCAGCCACTGATTACATTGCTAAATTTGATGAATATCTAAATCGGTGTGGAGCTATTGAGTTAGAATCTCCCGAACAGACCCTATCTAGGTTCAGGTCCGGTCTTAGGGATGATTATCGCCGAGAGCTCATTGCTCGAGGCATCACGACTCTAGAGCAGGCATATCAGCTAGTCACCGACTTAGATGAGTCTCGAGGATCCTATTTTAATCGAAGTAACTTGAAGGATAACTCTAGAACCACCACTACTGGCCAGCCAAGTTTCAACCGAACACTTCCTACCCCAAGTAAACCTGCCTCCAGTTCCTCTAGCGTCAAACCAGCAGGTCCTTCTGGTGCAAAGCCCTTTGCATCCGAAAAGAGAGCGGTAAGCGAACCAGGAAAAGTCAACCCTAGAACTCAGTGCTACAGGTGTCAAGGGTATGGTCACCTTGCCAGCCAGTGTCCAAGTCAAACTAAAACCCTCTTTGTGGAAGTTCCTATTGAAGAGATAGAAGGAGAGGATGATGGAGAAGAGGTTGTGCACCAACAAGATGATGACTCAGATGCCTCTGTCGAAGAGTATGAATTCAATGGGTGCATCCGAACTGTGAAAATGACGAGCCTACCTCCTAATGTAGCTCGCACCCAATTAGGAGTGGTTAGATGTACTTTAACCCAGCCTGAACCACTCAACGACTGGAGAAGGACTGCCATATTCCAAACTTGCACAAAAATTGGCAATAAAAACTGCAAGGTAATAGTGGATAGTGGCAGCTGCATGAACGCTGTGGCGTCAAAGTTAATCACCACCTTGGGGATGACACCGGTGAAGCATCCAAACCCCTACAAGGTTACATGGATCGATGCTACATCTATAGATGTTCAAGAGAGATGTCAAATTCCTATCCAGTTTGCCACATACACAGAAAATGTGGTGTGACATACTCCCCATGAATGTAGGTCATATCATTTTGGGTCGACCATGGTTATTTGACCTAGATGTGACCATACATGGACGTACCAATCAGTGTTCGTTCGTCCATAATGGGAAAAAGGTGAAGCTTATGCCAAATCAACCGAAGTCGCCAACCCGAGAGAAAGAGGCTGATAAAGGGAAAGATAAAGTGGACGTTATAAATCCTAAAAAAAGGGTTGATAAGGGCAAAGGTAAGTTGGCAATGAATTTGATTAGTCACGATCAAATTGAAAAGAGCTTGCAAGATGGTTCTACTTGTTATGCTCTCGTGGCTCGAGAGGCTAGCCGGGATATCGAGGAGCAGATTCCTGAGCACATTAAACCAATCTGGAGGAGTTTCCGAAAACCCTCCCACAAGATCTACCAGGTGAGTTGCCCCCTATGCGAGACATTCAACATGCTATTACTTAGTCCCGGAGCAACTTTACCAAACTTGCCCCACTATAGAATGAACCCAACTGAACATGCGGAATTGCAACGGCAATTAGAAGAGCTACTTGACTAGGGGTTCATCAAAGAGAGTTTGAGCCCATGTGCGGTTCCCGCACTTTTGGCGCCAAAGAAGGATGGTACATGACGTATGTGTGTGGATAGTCGTGCAATCAATAAAATTACCGTCAAGTACCGTTTTCCCATTCCCCGTCTTGATGATATGCTGGATCTGATGTCAGGTGCCACAATCTTCTCCAAAATTGATCTTAAGAGCGGGTACCATCAAATTAGAATCCGACCAAGGGATGAATGAAAAACCACATTTAAAACTAAAGACGGGTTATATGAATGGTTAGTTATGCCATTTGGACTGTCCAATGCTCCAAGCACCTTCATGAGAGTAATGACCCAATTGTTTCGACCGTTTATCGGTAAGTTCGTGGTGGTCTATTTGATGACATACTGATATATAGCCAAACCCAGGAGCAACATGTGGGTCATCTGAGGCAAGTCCTCTGCACACTCTATGCTGAGAAATTTTATGCAAATCTAAAAAGTATGCTTTTTGTATAGACAGGTTATCTTCCTAGGTTTTGTGGTTTCCTCCGAGGGGGTTTCCGCAGACCCTGAGAAAGTGAAGGCAATAACCGAGTGGCCACAACCCCGGACGATTAGGGAAGTCAGAAGCTTTCACGGGTTAGCCACTTTCTACCGTCGGTTCATCAAGAATTTTAGTGCTATTATGGCACCTATAACCGACTGTTTAAAGAGCGAGGTTTTCCAGTGGACTCCTGCTGCCTCCAAGGCTTTCGCTGAAATAAAGAGAATGATGACAGAAGCTCCCGTAATGCGTCTCCCTGATTTTTCAAAAGCTTTTGAAGTAACTTGTGACGCATCGGGACTGACAATAGGTGGTGTACTGAGCCAGGAAACCACCCGGTTGCTTATTTCAGCGAAAAATTAAATGATGCCCGGAACGCTACTCCACATATGATAAAGAATTTTATGCGGTTATACAGGCTTTGCGCTACTGGAGACATTATCTGTTGCCACAGGAATTCGTGTTGTACTCAGATCATGAAGCGTTAAGGTATCTCAACTCCCAGAAGAGATTAAACGCGAGACATAGCAAATGGGTGGAGTTCTTGCAGGATTACACTTTTGTTCTCAAACACAAAGCAGGCATCGAGAATAAGGTCGCTGATGCGCTGAGTCGACGTGTCACGATCTTGGTGGCAATGAGCACAGAAGTGGTGGGATTGGATTTGAGAAATTAAAAGAGGAGTATGAATCATGTCCCGATTTTGGGAAAATTTATGTCACGTTACGAGACGGCCCTGTTCGTGAGATGTACGGTTTTCTCCTTCAAGACGGTTATCTCTTCAGATTCCGTAAGTTGTGTATTCCCCGTAACGTCCCTCAGAGATTTTCTATCTTGGGAACTACATGCTGGAGGTCTGGCGGGACGTTTTCGGTCAGAACAAGACAATTGAGGCGTTGAACACCGATTCTACTGGCCGAGTCTGAAAAGAGATATCTCTAAAGTAGTTAGCCAATGTCGCACGTGTCAACTGGCCAAGCAACAAAAGCAGATTGCCGGACCTTACACTCCTCTTCCTGTACCTAAGTGCCCCTGGCAAGACGTGAGCCTAGACTTCATACTAGGGCTGCCCAAGACTCAAAAAAAGCACGATTCTATCCTAGTGGTAGTTGACCGATTCTCAAAAATGGCTCACTTCATCTCGTGTTCCAAGACCTCAGATGCGTCTCGAGTGGCTGTCTTATTCTTTGATCATATCGTAAAGTTGCACGGGATACCTAAAACCATGGTGTCTGATAGGGATGTTAAGTTTGTTAGCTATTTCTGAAAAACACTTTGGCATAAGATGGGCACCAAACTGAAATTCTCAACCGCCTTTCACCACAGACAGATGGTCAAACCGAGGTGGTAAACAGATCGCTAGGAAATCTCCTCAGGTGTCTAGTTGGAGAAAATTTAAAAACTTGGGATCTCATTTTGCCTATGGCTGATTTGCATATAACGGATCTGTCAATAGGACTACGGGTCTCAGTCCTTTTGAAATCGTAAACGGTTTTAAGCCCATGCAACCCATTGATTAATTCCCATGGCTCATCATCATTCTAGGGTATCAGACTCTGCATCAGCATTTGCATCCTATATCCATGCATTACATGAGGAAGTCAGAGACAAGATAATGAAAAATAATACTAATTATAAAGCTTCTGCAGATCTACATCGCCGATTAAGATCTTTTAATGTCGGAGATTATGTGATGGTCCGCATGCGACCCGAACGGTTTCTACCAGGAACCGTGAAGAAATTACACGCGCGAAGTGCAGGGCCATTCAAGATTATCAAGAAAATCAATTCAAATGCTTATGTGGTGGATCTCCCACCTGACTTTGGCATCAGTTGCACCTTTAATGTTGAGGATTTGGTTCCATATCGAGGTACTTTTGATACCCCTTCTGATCCATTTGTGGATGAGAGCCAAACAAGACCTTCTTTCTGAGAGCCCCCCACTACCTCCACTTCCCCCTAAAATGTCCTATGCAACAGAACATATAGATTCTATCTTGGATGATCAGATTATCTCTATTGTAGATGGAGGGACGAGACGCTATCTCATTAAGTGGGCGGGGAAAGCCTGATTCAGAAAATTCTTGGATTACCGAGGAAGACCTCCAGCATCTTGATCCTGATCGACTGGAGCACTATCACAGCAGACAGCAGTTCTGTCCCCCACACTCGACAGGGTCGAGTTCTTTCCACCCGGGGGAAATGATGAGGACATCATGCCACCGCCGAGGAGCAGGTTCGATCGAGTATACTTCAGGAGGCGACGCGCTGGTCTTCTATGGCTTTAGATGGGACTTGTTTCAGGCTTTATTGATAGCAGATGTTTTAGCTTTATTTGTGTTCCTTTTATTTTTGTTCTTTTGTGGACATTTAGTACCACATCGGTTATTTTCCAGTAGTCCTCGTTTTGTAAAGCCTATATAAGGCCCCCTAGACTATCTTGTTGAGATTAATGAATGGATGATTAAAACTTTTCCTCAAATTGTGTTTAAATTCTTGAGTTCAGCTGCTCTCGAGTTAGGGTGAGAAGCTCGTGCAAGGGGTGGAAACCCA
>JAVJIF010025930.1:0-88586 GCA_038442645.1 Agave tequilana
CAAAAAATAAGGATTTTCTCGTAGCGATGGCAAGAAGACTAGGTTTTTATTTTTTTTCTTTTAGTGTTCACGATGATAGTGCGTGGTACTGTTCATAATGAATACTGTTCGAGAGGTGGATTCAAATTTCTGAGATCTAGAAAAGAAAACGATGTATTTATTGGTGGCGATGACAAGAAGCTAGGTTTTAGATCAAAGCAATTTATTTATTTATTTTTTGGCTTTTATTGTTCATGATGAACAGTGCACATTACTGTTCATCATGAACAATACCTTTTTTTAAAGAGAGGTGGATAATTTCTCTCTTAACATTTATTATTTACAGGCGAGTAGGACTCCTAACAATATGAAAACTCTTAATAAAATAAAGACTATAATAAAGACTCCTTAATAAGAAACTAATTATCAAGAGTTTACAAAGTTCATTCATGGGCACAAAGTTAGAAGGATTATGAGAAGACCGCCTTCCTAGTGTCAACTACAATCACCATTCCATCTCTAATTGCTAATGCTTAATTGAAATCAGCATTTTGTACATTTTCATTATTTTGATGAAGCAGGCCATCATTATGCCCTTTCTTTCTCATATAAAAGAGAGTTTGAGCTGCTGCTTTGACAAAGTTATCTGTTACTTCTGATCCATTCTCAATTTTAGCTTCATCAAGAGTTTGTGTTTGAATATCAGGTTTACTTTTTGAAGACATTCATGTAGGCCAACTATTTTTTTATGTCAAACAATCATTTAGGTACATAGACAAGTGACAGCAAACTCATAGAGAAACAAACAAGGATCATCATGAAACATGTGGTTATACCTCACTGTTTCGGATTAAATACTTCAAAAGCATATAGAGCTGATGTTTCTATTTTGTGAAAATATGAGGAAAAGTTTGCAATAATACATTATACAGTTGCCTATATGTAGACAGTCTACGTTCATCTTGGTCCAGATAAAATTGATGGTAATGGCACAGTAGAGCAAAGTAATCCTCCCTTTTGTTTGACACCAGTGTTGTTGGAGTGAAAAGTTATAATCTAAGTTCTCCACATTAACCGAGCCATCTAGAACCTTCAGTACTACGGACATAGGGGGCCTTCTATTGCTATCATTTTGCAGACACCACATTGCTAGTTTCATCATCTCAACGGCTTCATTCCCATGCAACGGCATATCACTGCTGCGATTATCAACAATATCTAGCAGCTGATTTGCTTCAGCCTTCTCTTGCAAAAGACTGATGAGGTGGAAACTTTCTTCTGATTGGGACGAATCCAAGTTCTTCCTACCACACACAATTTCTATGACTACAACACCAAAACTATAAATGTCAGCCTTCTCAGTAATTTCAAGGTCAACCATTCTGGGGCTAGATACCCAGGTGTCCTCTCATTCTAGTCACTACATGGCTTAAATCCCGGTCAATTAGCTTAGAACCCAAAATCAGAAATCTTAGCATTGAACTCATTATCTAATAGGATGTTTTGGCGGCTTAATATCTAATGAGCAATTCTTTGCCTACATTCTTCATGAAGATAACACAAACCCTTGGCGATATCGGTTATAATGTTGAATCTGGTCTGCCAATCTAAAGAAATAACTTGATTTCTATTGTGGATCCACTTTTCCAGTGATCCATTGCACATGTACTCATAAACAAGAAGCCTATAGGATTTCTCGGCACAGAATCCAATCAACTTCACCAGGTTAATGTGATGAACACTACCATGATTTCAACCTCAGCTAAGAATTCTGTCTTCCCCTGTCCAACACCATCCAACCTTTTCACTGCAATTTTTACTCCATCCCTCAAGATCCCTTCAAAAACAGATCCAAAACCACCTTCTCCAAGCTTTCTTTCTAGAAAAGTTTTCAGTTGCGGCTTCCAACTCCTCAAATGAAAATCTGGTTGGGAGTCCAGATATCAAATCAAAATCATCCTCCCTTTCGAGCTTCGGAACTTCTTTTCTCCAGACAAATACAATGATGAACCCAATCACTGAAAAAGCAAATAAAGCTCCAAGAGGGAACCGATCTTAACCGCATACCTGTCATCTTTAGGAAACCTGGTTTTTGCCTGGAATGGTAGTACTAACTATCAGGTTATTGTCCAGAACAGGAGATCGAGCTGTTAGGGTAATCTGCACCTTGATGTAGCCTGATAAATGGTAGCCGCAGACTTCTGCATCATTGTTTAGGATCATCGGAGAAACCTTCACTGGAAGGTAACATGAGCCATTCAAAGTATTATCAGTATACTCAAAGAAAGAAGCTTACACAGGAGCAATTTCTCAAACAAGCCTGCTTGCATTTTTCTTCACTCATGATTTGGAAAACTGTAGCATCTAAACCAACATTGCTGAAGTAAGGGACATTAGCAAGAGGTATTAGGCGGTGGTTTTGGATTGATTGGCATGACACAGGAGTTACTGGAGGGCAACCAAGATTCTTGTGTGTCTCATCAACTTGTCGAAAATAGCTGGAATCGGGGCATGTGCACTCCCCCTTTGAGCATATTCCTTTCTCCCCACAGACATCAGGATTGGCATAACAATCATGTTGATCCGCATCAAAAATATTGTACAATAGCTTCCAACCGGTAGTTTGCCATTCATAAGCCTCAAATTCCCGTCTGCCTCCAGTCGCATAAATTGTGTCGATGTTGGTATAGGTAGTCTCAAATGCCCACCTTCTGTCAACCCCAATGACTGCATGTTTGACGCACTTGGCAAGGGGCCGAGATAGAAACTCGGAGTGGCAATCTCGCGAAACAGCAAGAATGCAGTGAGGCTGCCGTTGTTGAAGGTTATGTAGGTGGACGGAGTTGGGGCATTAGACGAAAGTATTTTGATATAGTAAATTTTTGGAGGGTTAGAATCAAAAAAAAGCCTCCAACCCTCCGGTGACTATACTAAGATGAAACTTACCTTCAGTCAAAATTCATCGGTGAAATATTTGCTCAGTTGCTGTCCCCTCCTTCAGTGTCTGCCAAGAAACCCAGGAGTCAGTTGGGTTCTCATACGAGGCCCAAACTGTCGCATTGTCCTTGTTGATGAGCACCAGGCTGCCAGTTTTCAGTAAGTGCATGCTCACTGCAGGCACTCCCCAAGTCTCTGCAGACCACACGAGGGACTGGTCATAATCTCGGAGAATCAAGCTACCTTTCTGGTGAATTGAAGGGTGCCATTTTCTTTGATGGGATGGTCTCTGTTGGCAGACCAGACAACTGGCGGGGATTGGACATCGGAGTACAGAAACCAGAATCACTTGCATTCACGATGACGATAGAGAAGTAAAAGGAGGTGCATGGAGCATGGCAAAAGAAGCCACAAGCAAAGGCAGGGCCATAGTGAGAGCTCAGGATCTGGTACTGTAGTACAGTTCGGAGGAAATGACTCGGATCTGGGATCCGTCGCGATAGCCATTTTGGGGAAGAGATGGATTGTTGTGCCATAAGGTGAAAGTTTGAGCGTCGGGGCGGTAGTCAGAAGCCTTGACCACACTTTTGATGAGGAAGAGGAAGAGGAAGAGGAAGAGGAACCAATACAATCCTTGCTTTGATAACATGTTCTTGAATTCTAACACACAGCCAGAAAGCTTATGAATTATGATGGAGCTTTGCAAAGTAGAAACAGTAGGCTTTAAATGTGTTTAAGCAGGGATCCAGGTTGAAATCCCTTCCCCACTCAAGTGCGCTGCAACTCCTGGCAGTGATTGGACAAGCGAGCAGTCGGAGCCCTAGGATTTATTTTTTTGAGGAGAAAACGGGACCAGAAGAGGCCCAGTTTGAATTTTATTAGAAAAGATAAAGCAATTACAAAAAGGGGTAAATGTTCCTCACCAAGCGAGGAAAAGAAACAAATACAAATAAACTTACAGTGATAGTTGAAAAAGGGGTGGGTAAAAAAATACAGTTACACAAAAAAAAAATTCTCCAAGGTCGCAATAGAATAGAGCCCGCTGAGAAACTTCTTGTGCTGAGATTCTTTTCTGGTTGAATATGCTCGAGTTGTATTCAGTCCAAATGGATCAAACCACAACTTGATCGTAGATGTCCCAGATTTTCCGAGTCGCTTCAGGGATACATGAAGCCCGCTAGTCCTCCACATGTGTGGGAGTGACGTAGGTCATGATGGAAGAACCGGACCGGCCACACTAGGGGCTAGAGTCTCCGGGTGAAGTGATTTTGTCAAAACGGCTTGTTGCTTTCGCAAACAAGACCAATCTGTGGATTTCCTGTTGGTTTAGCAACTTAAATGGAATTCCCCCAACCTATTAGGAGGTAAAGCCAGCAGACTGATCTCGTTAATAACATGAGAAGCTAAGATGGTGACACACACTTTCTACAGAAACAAAAGAAAGAGGTCATTCCACTTATTAAGATTCTTTTCTGGGTGCATTACTGATGTGTGATCCATCTCCTTCTGGTCCTGGTTCTCTCTTTTCCATAGTGGATATGAATCCAAACATCAGAAAAAATTATAAACTATTCGAAAAGATAAACCTATGATTATGAACAAAACAGATTTGAGGCTCTGCAGGACAACAATCTTAGAAGAAAGCAAAGAAAATGTCTGCTTCACTGTTATTGATCCATAGGGTTGGTGGACGTGCGGCGTTGAGGTTGCCGGGTGTGCACTGAAAGGCTGGTGAGAAATAAGAGGGAGGACCACCAGATCAGTGCCTGCGTAAACATGATTGCCTCTCTGATATCTGAGATCCGAAGGCAACAAAATCTGAGTCAGCCCTCAATTCATAGAAGAAACGGGACTTTCCGTATGATTTGGATAAACAAATATTCATATACTTGAATGCCAGAATTCTGGAAGAGAGCAGACAATTTCAGACAGACGAATTTTGGTAGCCAAATTGGAACAGTCAGCCAGTTAGCTGGATGGTGGCAGGCCTTATTTTAACAGAATTAGAGTAATTTGTTTGCAGAACGAACTTTAGAGGGTTTCTGTGAAGGTTGAGAGGTTGTTTTGTTGCGTAGACATTGTTTGTCATAGAGGAAAAGGAACACTTTGCTTCTGTTCTTTTCTTATTGAACATCCAAAATAGATCATAGCTCAACAAGGAGGAGGAGATGAAGAGAATAGACGAGTCAGCAAATCAATTTTCTTTTTTTCCTTTCTGAGAAAGAGGCAAGGGATTTACTGAATTTATTAATAGAAGGAAGTACAATAAACTTAGGCTATGTGCATATGGCTAATGTGCAGGAGAATATGACTGATGTGAAATGTATATGCGTGTACGGAAATCAATAATAAAATAACTCAAATATGTTTCACTAACAATAAGCGATTGTTTGTAAGAAAGATTAAAACTAGCAATATTAGCTTATGGATGCATGAACTGACCAATTTTTAAAGTAAGAAAAAAAACTAATCAATATTATTTATGTTATGCACGTAAAAGATTCTACGATCAATAAAGAGGCTAATGCAACTACAGGAAAGAAAGTAGAATCACACAATCTCGCTATTTGTAGTGGACAACAATCAATATTGAGGATAACTCAGAGATGTAATATCAAACTTGTAAATAAAAGGATTGGATAATTGTACCTACTGAGGTGTGTGCGACCTCATTGTCCTTGTTCTGAGTTGCAGGAGGGAGATGTAATGCTTGCAAGGAGATGCAATGCTTGCAGGTTCATGTGCAACGGTGTCTCTAAGTGAAATCTAGCTTGCCACTTGTGGATGCCTAGACAAAATTATGTTTCTTCAGCAATCGTAGGAGCAATCCAATTGAAGTACTCAGCAACGATTTCTCCTTCGTTGAATGAAAATCTAGGAACGGAGAATCAAGGCTCAAGAAGCCTTTGTTGTCTCCAATCACACTGTCGTCAAACTCGGGGTCAGCCAGGGTGTAGTAGATGCTTGCACGGAGAGGGCAGGTCGGTTGGATCAGCCTCGACACTCACGCAGGTGAGGGACCAGGGCAGGGCTGGCTCATGCAAGGTAGCTGGGTGTGGCCTGCTCTCAATCTGGGTGTGGCCAGGTGCTGGCCTGGGCGTGGCCAGGCTGCAGGCGCTAGTCTGGGCTCGAGGTCGAGCACGAAGGCGAGGAGAGGCGGCATGGGCTCCGGGGCTCAGGCGGGGAGGTTGTGGCCTCAGGATCAGGCCGAGAGGTGACAGACTCAACAGGTCGGGCTCGTCGTTGGTCGGCGCGAGGAAGACAGGGCGAGGCGAGGGCTTGAGGGATGGCATGGGGTGATGGTGTTGCTACTGTTGATCGGCGAGAGAGAGAAATTTGAGAGGGAATAAGAGAGATTGAGAGGGGTATTTTAGAAACTAAGGTTTTGATAAAAAGGAGGGATAAATAGGCAACTAGGGTTTTACACTCCTAAAAACTCTAGGGTTTCACACTTCTAAATGGTTTGAATTAAGAAATCTATATCGCACTCAAATTTGAAGAATTTTAATAAGCTTTCATTCATTGATTAATAATAGTACATGGCGCCTCTTTATAGAAATACAAAATTTAATTCTCAAAATACATCTGATGTGGTACTAAATAAAAAAGAAAGCTAAAAGAAACTAAATTTTTTTAGAAAAAAACAAAAATACAAGAAGAGAAAAGTACATTTCTTGTTATAAAATTTACTTGAACCAAATAAAAGTTGCACGCTTTCGTCTTCATTGGTGCATGCACCATGTCATTGATATCTTGGACTGGATGTCCGCATCAATGTCACAAAGCATTAGAGGAACAAAAGTACAGTTTCGTATGCAAGGAGCTGCTTGGTCAAATTGTCTATTGAGAGGGATGTTCTGTAGCTAGAACTCTGCCCACACCATAGGGAGACCTGTTGTGCTCATGCCATCTATTAACCAGAGCAGCAGCATCACATCTCCCTAGTTCCTATTTTCTTTTTCATAAGAACATAGCATTCTCCACCTTCTCATTTCACTCCAGTCTGAAAATAACTCCATTTTATATCCAACAAACCACAGAGTTGTTGAAACCATGGCTCAAAAACCACAATTATAGGATTGCAACTATAGTTTGCAGACCTCAAACTACAACTTAAAAATAACTACATTTTAAAACCTTCAGCCAAAAAAAACCCTTAGGCTGCGTTTGGGAATTGGCAGCAAGAGTTAAGGATTTAAGAGTTATGATTTCAGAGAGATTAACTGCAGAAGAGTTTGAATTATTTTTATATTGGTTGTTTGGTTAGAGTTAAAATTAGCAAAAGTTAGACATCGAGATAGATAGAGAGAGAGAGGCTAATTCCAAGAGTTTGACGGAATTAGTAGTTCTTGAGTTAAAAGAGGTGGTTTTCTAGATGGTTTTGTGTTGTTTCTAGGTAACTCCACACCTCACCATTACCCTCTAAATCGTGTTCATTTTTTTGGCCATATGACAAGAATTATAAGGAAATTGGGCTAATTCTTGAGATAACTCCAATTGCCCAACTGGCCTTAGAGTTAAGAAAAATCCAGTGTGACTGAATTTTTGTAAACTGTATTTAAGACCAACTTTTAAGTCAGATGACTGCAGTTTACTAAATTGCAAACAATAAACAGACCGTAGTTTGATATTTTGGAGTTATGCAACAAAAAATTGCACTTGAGAAACTTAAACTGCAAAGCCAAAGCCAAAGCGAAAGCCAACATGCAGTTTGCTAATTAATACCGAGGTTCTCTAAATTGTAGTATGACCAACTGTATAGTCTGTTTGGACACAAAATGGAATTATCTCGGATTACATTAATATCAGGAGTGGAAGTACTTGATTCTGATGAGAAGGGGAAGAAGGCGAAGGGAGATGGAAGAAGAAGAGACAATCTAGCAATTCTCTTTTTATTGCATAATTTGGGGCAGAAGAATCCAGTCTGACTCAATTTTTGTACAATGCAGTTAAGCCAAATTTTGAAGCTAAGATGACTGCACTTTCTAAATTGCAACCTATAGCCAAATAGACCTATTTCAGTGTTTTGGAGTTTGACTGACATAGAAAACTGTAGTGGAAAAAAAAAAACTCAACTGCAAAAACATGCCCTTAGAAACCTGGAGCAAGAATACACTAAATGACATAATTACTCACAAAAAAATCCCAAGGAAAAAAACTAACAGAAAGGTAATTTCATTTTAGTAAATAAGAATTGTGATGAATTATATGTTACTACATTTAACAGACAATTCTGTTGATCGGCAGAGGCAACTGGCCCCACTTGATCCCTTCCTCTTCCCCTCTCAATAACTTATAGTGGTTACTGCATCATTGATAGTTATGAGTGTGTGCCAGGTTATGTATGTGCTTTTTATTTAGATTTGTGTGTGTGTGTGTGTGTGTGTGTGTTATAGTTGTTATTACTGCATAATTGATAGTTGTGCGTGCGTCGTGTCAGGTTATGTGTGTGTTATAGTTGTAAGTGCATCATTGATGGTTGTGTGTGTATGTGTGTGATATAGTTGTTACTTCATCATTGATAGTTATGCGTGTGCGCTAATGTGTGTGTGTGTTATAGTTGTCACTGCATCATTGATAGTTATGTGTGTGTCATAGTTGTTACTCCATCATTGATAGCTATGCCTGTGTGCCAGGTAGTGTGCGCGCGCGCGCGAGAAGACAAATATTATACACCAGAATATTCAGAAATAACATCTTCCTGATATTTACAGACCCAGTTAAAAAAGGTGTTAAGATATATACCATCATCTTTTCAGTTGAAGATGTTATTGTCTCACAGTTATAGTAGTAAGCCTCACAAGCTATGTGCTCATACAATGTATGGGTCAAATTGTATTTTAACTACGTATAAATCCTTATTTCTTAACAATTCATGAATAATTCTTACTAATGTTACTAAACATGTGACAGGGCGTGTTTCGTTGCAAGGAAGTGGGCGGAAGTAAGAAAATGGGGAAGTATAATTGCTCACTTCCCTATCTATTCAAACACTGGAAGTATAATGGGGAAGTATTTTAACTACGTATAAAACCCCTTTTCCTTTTCTCTTTTCCTTTTTACACAATTACTTCCTCACTTTCAGGGTGCTACAGTTAATTTTGTGGTCATGTAAATCTCATTCGTAATAAGTTGTACCTCAAAACAGTTAATTTTGTGGTCATGCAAATCTCACTTGCATTCTAATTATAATCTAATTTTATTTTTCTTAATTAATTTTTATTTTAATATTATTTTGCGATTAAATTTGTGGTCAACTTTTCACACTTTTACTTTCACATTACCATCCAGACATCAGAAAAGACATAACATTTTTCAAATCATACTTCCCAATAACATCCAAACACTAAAAAACTCACTAACCAATTCTCAAGTTCTAAAGGAAACTATTACTACTTTCCTCACTTTCACCCCTCACTAAACAGCCCCTATAAAGAATGAACTGACCTTTTTGTTCACATCAATGTTTGAAACTATGTCATTATTAGAGTGTGTTTCTATGTTTTGGAATGTTTAGACCAGTCCCACAGCTTCAATGATGCATCATTTCCACCTGAAATAGGGAACCTTCCTCTCTCACAAAACAGTGAAAAAGAGTTGCATATAAGAGAATTATCAGAAATTGACCGACTTCCTGAATTAACATGAAGCAGTAATTTAGCAGCAGTGTGTCCTCCAAGAGCATAATCTAGTTGCATCCTTGTAGTGGTCAAAAATTGACCCCTCCAGGATGGCGACATGTGTCCTGAAGAGGACATAAACCAACTCTCCGAAACCTGACCCGAAGTCTCCATCTCACTCCCCCTCCGAAGACTTCCCATGTCTACGAGTCCGAAGCCATACCGCCTCCCAAAGACACTCCGACTCTAATCCAAGAGTCCCGTCACGTGGCAGCAACTCCTTCCATCCAACAGCAGATCAAGATGAATCGCACAGATCACAAAGACGGTTGAGCACGTTTATCTCCCTACTCGATCAAGACTCTGTAACAATCTTACAGCTCATCAAATAGTCGGGGATAACGATGGATAACCCTCCAGTGCATCAATCCCAACTATCAATATTCAACCCAGGCAGTTACGAGAGATCAGCAGATTCAAACCAATCAGTTGAGATCCGCATCCACTCTACCACATCGATCCGGTATAAATACGCCTCCTTCAAGGAGAAGGAGGTCGTTTTCCTAATCCTCAGAGCACATTGTAGGCTGTCTAAAAATCATTAAAGACAAGCCATTAAAAAGGCAGAGTTTCAGGTTCTAGATGCAGGACTAATGATGGCCATCCGCGTCTCAACTCAAGGCGCGTGGGCTCGACACCCGCGTCTCAACCTCAAGGCGCGTGGCTCGACACCCGCGTTTCAACCTCAAGACGCGTGGGCTCGACACCCGCGTCTCAACATCAAGGGGCGTGGGCTCGACACCCGCGTCTCAACATCAAGGCGCGTGGGCTCGACACCCGCGTCTCAGCATCAAGGCGCGAGGGCCCAAAGCCCGCGTCACAGTATCAAGGCGCGTGAGAGGAAACCCACGTCTCGGTTATAACCGCCCTGGTTATGGGGCCAGTCGCCGCCCACATAGCGGGGAGGTCAGCCCCTCATTGTGGAGCACTTTTAGGGGGCACGTTCACCCCTGGAGCCTCTATAAATAGCCCCGTCGCTATGGACAACAAAAAGGAGAACAAGAACGTCGGAGAAAAGGGAGAGATCAGAGATAGACAACAGACTACACCCAGGCAGACAGAGAGAGAGAAGCAAGAGAGAGCTCAACTCTTCAGCAAGCTCGCTGCGTACGAGTTGCCCCTTTGCCTACCTTCTCTTTGAGAGTTTTGGTAGAAGAGCTGTGTTACTCCTTCTACCAGCCAAAGAGAAGATCCCTGACGATCCCGACGGTCATCCGGTCAACGGAGAACAAGATTCACTCTCCACCGCCACTTGAAGAACCCAGCTTTAAACAAAGGGAGGATTCAAGATTCAACATCCTCCCTCCCTTGTAACTGGAAGGAAAACAGTTTTGTTGTAATTTTTCATCTGATTCAAGGAAATTTTACAGCGAACACCTTTATTCCTTTTTCCGGCGCGTACAAGAGATGGCGACTCCGCTGGGGACTACATTTGTCACTGATGAGCAAATCGTGGCGCAAGATGACGTCCTTCGTAAGGGAAAGATGGTCGAATCGCTTGTTGTCGAGTTCGACCAGGCGAAATACGAAGAGTTTCTCTCTGCCGGCTCCAAGAGCCTAAAGACCTGCGTCTGCCGCAGGATCTCGACGGGGAATGGCCCCGAAGCTCGATCCGAGGTTCTCTCGGGCGCTGCTGCTGCCAACTGTGCCAAGCAAGATACACGCGCCAACGCCTCTCAGAAGGCCCGCGTGATCTCAGGCACAACTGCCGCTGCGATCAACCGCGCAGCACGGAACACCCGCGTCAGCGTCTCTCAGGAGACCCGCGTGGTCAAAATCTCTGGTGTTCAGCATCAGGTCGTCGTTGGTCACTCTCCACCTCCACGACGCAACCGAAATGCTGAGCGTCGACAGAGGAGACGTGCGCGTCAGCTACAAGTTGGAACCTCTGGTTGTCCGACTGAGGCTGGACGCGACGTACAATCTGGCGCCTTGCCCGCGCCAAGTCCAGCACGTGAACTCCGCGTTTGGCGGCCCAAACGCGAGACTCCTCAAGCTAGGTCCTCTGAAGACCAACTCACCAAACGCCAAGGTGAAGCCTCTGCGCCTCGTCAAGCGCGAGAGGCACGCGCCCATAGGCGTGGGGCCCAGCAGCCCATCCTCTCTCAAACGTCTCTGCCCCGACGCACTAAGCAGCAACGCGAGAATCGCGTCTCATCTTAAAAGAGACGCCAGACGCACGTTATACAGCCACGACGCGAGAACCACGTCCCTGAAACCCGCGTCCAGGCTGTGCAGCACATGGATGCCTCCCGTCTTCGGCTTTGCGAGGTTAATCTCTTCGATCCCCCTCCCGTGGATCTGAGGGATTACTTGACGAAGAAAAGAAGTGCCAGTCAGGTCACTTCATCATGTTGCTGCCAACGGCTCATCTCTATGCTCTCCGAGTGCCGTTGTGGTTCAGGTGTGCACCAGCAGTCTTTAGTTAGACAGCTGACCCTGATTCCCCCGTTAGCCAAAAGAAGGCGCTCCCACAGAAGGAGAACCTTCTCTGACATTGAGTACCCGGAGCTCACTGCGAATATGACGAGCAGGAGCAAGGGAAAACAACCTGCAGTCAGCTCGGATGAGTCTGACTCTGAACCGGAAAGGGTGTATCGACACACTCGCACCCGGACTGGGGCCATTCTCCCGATTGATTATAATGCCTTAGCCCATGGCATTAAAGTGAATGATTCTCACTCCGCCGTAGCGGAATCACGGGCTTCAAACTCTTCCGTTGAGAAGGAGACCTCCGCCTACATGATAGGCACTCCTGAGGAAACGGCTAGACGTTTAGAACAAATCCAGAAGGCACAAATGAATATGATTCTTTCTCAGCAGGAATCTATCGACTCCCTCAAGCAGATGCTTGCACAGTTGCTCGAAGACAGGAGGAAATCTCCTCCTAAAAAGACGAAGGGCAAAAGGAAAAAGGGAGAGAGCTCATCTTCCGAACCTTCTGAGGAGAGGCCGCGATCTACTTCTAGTTCGTCCAAATCCTCGTCGCAAGTAAAGGGCGACCAAGACCAGGGAAAGGCTCATGCTAAAAGAATGAGTCAATTGGAGCAACGCCTCGAGGCCCTTACCAACCGTAAAGGCCTCCAAGAAGCTGGAGTGGTCCGGCCCTATCCTGCTGAATGGGACTTGGTTCCATACCTGTCCAAGTTCAAGGCTCCAACCCTTCAAGCATTCGATGGGAAAGGGTCACCCAACCAACACATCTACTACTTTAAATCCCAAACAGGGAATGTAGTAGACAACGATGCCATCTTGGCACGACTGTTCATTGGCACCCTGAAAGGGCTCGCCTTTGAATGGTTTATGAAACTCCCGGAGGGCTCCATCAAGAACTGGGGCGATTTGGAGAAGCTATTCCTAACGCGCTTCTTCGAAGACGACTCGGAAGTCACGATGCCCACCCTTTTGGCTACCAAACAGCGAAAGGGAGAGTCCGTCAAATCTTTCGTGGAAAGATTTCGGAATGTGGCACTCCGATGTCCGAGCGGCATGACCCAGGTCACCCTGGTGGAAACATGCCGCCACAATCTCCAAACCTCACTCCTTACTCAAATAGGAGTTGCTGAAAGCAGCACCTGGAAGCAGTTGGTCCAACAAGGTGAACAGGCTGAGGAGATTGTCGCCCGCGTCAGGGCAGAAGAAGGGAAGCCACGGCCAGAGAGGTCAACCAGGCGTGCGCCAGACACATCCCTCCAGACAAAGCGGAAGGATAATTTGGCAACGGAGACCAAATCTCCCGCCAAACCTCAACCGGTCAAGGCGAGTGGCTCTTCGAGCCAGCCACGCGCCAACAAGCAGTATTCTTTCAAGGAGGAACATGTCGATTCGCTCTTTAAGCTACTCAACAAGAGCAATAGACTGAAACTCCCTGAAGCCAGGTGCCCTGAAGAAGTCGGTAAAACCGACAATCCCAATTAGTGCTTATACCACAGAATGTTGGGACACCCTACCAAAAGCTGCTACGTCTTCAAGGACATCCTTCAAGCTCTGATTGACGCGGAGGTGTTAAAGCTCCGACCAGAGCAGAAGAAGGTGACGGCCAACATGACGTCGGTTCTCCAGTTCGGAAAGCAACCCCCGACACCGTCGGGAGTGATACCTGTTCCAAAAGGAGAACTAAGAGTGGTCAACGTAGACCCTCATCAGCAGCAAGAGAAAGGCTTGGTACCCGTCCCTACACCTCAAGGGGAAATCATGTGGGTCCACCCTGACCTTGTTGACGCCCAGCAATGGACTACTGTAACTAATAAGAAGTCCAAGGGCAAGGCAAAGGCGTCATCCTGTAATGTGGTGTGTGCCTCTTCTCGAGAAACGGATACCGATATTCCTTCGCTAACCGACTCGGAAGAGGAGACAATAGTTCTGGCCGCAGAACCCGGTCGGCTAGTGGCAGAAACCCGCTCAGGACAGCCCTACTTGAAGCAGTATGGCGAAACGGCGGCAACCCCTCCACAACCAGCTGCAGAGCCAACCAAGCCCTCCACAAAACAACCAGTGGAGAAACAGAAGGAGATTCGATTTTCTCGAGCCCTTCAAAAGGGCATCGCGGAAGGATCTACGGCGCCTTACCGCTTTGATGTCCTGGCTCAATTGGCCAACATCCCGGCACAGATTACCTTGTATGAGCTTCATAGGCTGTCAAAGTCAACCAGAGAAGCTCTACAAGAGGCTCTGACAAACGCTGAGGTCTTCATGACCCAGGTGCCAAAGGAGAAAGATGTAGAGAATTGTCTCCACACCTCCCAGAATGCCCCCTGCATCACCTTCACGGCAGAGGATATGCAGGTTAAAGGGAAGCATGATCGACCCCTGTACTTCACAGGGTATATTGGATCATCTGAAGTGAACCGCATTCAGGTAGATCCAGGGTCTGCGTTGAGCATCATGCCTCGCCGGGTCATGCAACATCTGGGCATTCCTACTCATCGTTTGAGCCCTACCCAGACAACTATCTATGGGTTCAATGCCAACAGGACCCGTCCGATGGGGAAGATTAAGCTCAAATGCCAGATTGGAAGTTTAAAGTCGGAAGTGACATGCTACATCATTGATGCCGACACTTCCTACAACCTATTGCTGGGACGGCCGTGGATTCACCGCAACTCCATCATTCCCTCTACTCTCCATCAAGTCATGAAATATATTGACGAGAATGGAAAGGTGCAGACGTTGATTGCCGAAAGGCATCCATTCAAAGGGTCGAGAATTATTTCACAGACTCCTTACTGTACCAAGATCCCGGGGAGACGGATGAAGTCCCGCAACCGGAAGAACCAGACTCTGGCAATGAAGCCGATACTGAGCTGGAGGAAGATGAGTGTGTGTGGGAGCTAGATCCACCTGTAAAGAGCATTGATAAGCTCGATGTTGATAATACCACCGACGATGTAGGCGGTTGGTACATTAATGAAGAATTAGATTTAGCGTATTTTTCTGTGTTTGCTTCTGATTCAATACCGTCAGATACTAGCACTGATGTAGATGATGACCTCTGGTCGGCAATGGATGCTTTGACATCGTTGCATGTACCAGTAAAATCATCCTTCGGGACATACCAAGATAATGGTAATGCGCAAGAATCTATATTTATGGTTCCAGCCAGACGGAAAGGCCAAAAACCAATTCTTTTTGGGCGAATCTCGTCTGAACCAACGCCCCGCAAAGAATCGGAAGGCGAGGAGGAATCCCCTCAGTTCGGTCATTATGAACCAAAAGCGCTCAAAATGATGAAGTGCATGGAGTACGATCTAACCAACAGACCCGGGTTGAACTTCGGCAAAGGAAGGAGAACGCTACTTCGATCCTTTGTGCCGAAAGGGAAAGCCCCCGATTATTATCATCGGACGCGCCGGGGGTTGGGCTATGTATCGACTCCGATCCCATCAGCCTCTGATTCCGGAGGGCCATCAGGTCATAATTACTCTTCAGGCACGTCATCGTGGGAGTCGGATGTCAGTGTCGGCAACATCTTCAGAACTTTCAGTGAATATAGTTTCAACAAGCCACCTGGAAGACGGAGATGAAGAAATGATCCAATCTGATACAGATCCTTGGATCAAACATTTAAATACTCTTTGGGATACCCGCTTTGAACAGCGCGAGCCACCCACAGAAGACAAGGTTGTTCAAGTCAATCTAGGAGATGAGGCTAATCCTAAGCCCATCTTCATAAGTGACGGCCTGTCACCTTCGGAGAAGAAGGATCTAATATCTCTTATACAAGAGTATATAGACGTCTTTGCCTGGAATTACGAGGACATGCCTGGACTTGATCCTCAAGTGGCTATGCACCGCCTCAACATCAATCCGGACGCAAAACCTGTCAAACAACAGCAGCGACGGTTCCGTCCAGAGATAATGGAGGCAATTCAATCAGAAGTCAGAAAACTTATTGATTCTGGCTTCATCAGGGAAGAACAACATCCCGACTGGGTAGCCAACATTGTCCCAGTTGCCAAGAAGAACGGGAAGATCCGGATCTGCATCGACTTCCGTGATCTAAACGAGGCTTGCCCCAAAGACGAATTCCCACTGCCAATCACAGATGTCATGATTGACAATACTTGTGGATTCGAACGAATGTCCTTCATGGATGGATTCTCAGGATACAATCAAATTAAAATGTATCCTGACGACGAAAAGCACACCTCCTTCAGGACACCATTGGGAGTCTACTGCTACACCGTCATGCCCTTCGGACTGAAGAATGCAGGGGCAACATATCAAAGGGCCATGAATGCCATTTTCCATCAGCAAATACGCAAAACGGTGGAATGTTATGTTGACGACATCGCGGTAAAAAGCCGCACTAAAGATGATCACATAGCTGACCTGAAGGTGGTTTTTGACATCATGCGAGCTCATCAGTTGAAGATGAATCCTACCAAGTCCTTCCTGGGGGTGGCCAGTGGCAAATTCCTAGGATTTGTTGTAACTTCCACAGGAATCCATTTGGACCCAGAAAAAGTTCGCGCTATCCAGGAGATGCAACCTCCGAGAAATCTCAAGGAACTCAGGGGATTGCAAGGACGATTGGCGTACATCCGTAGGTTCATCTCAAACCTCTCCGGAAGATGCCAACCCTTCACTAAGCTAATGAAGAAGGGTGTCTCGTTCATTTGGGACGATGCTTGTCAACAAGCATTTGAGGAAATCAAGCAATACCTCACCCAACCACCAGTCCTTGCAGCTCCGATATCCGGAAAACCTTTCCTGGTATACGTCCGGGTAATGGATCATTCTTTGGGAGCTCTACTAGCTCAGCATGATGATCAAGGACGAGAGCAAGCGATCTACTATCTGAGTAGAACAATGATCGGAGCCGAACATCGGTACAACCCGATCGAGAAGGAATGTTTGGCACTGGTGTTCGCCATTTAGAAAATGCGACACTACCTGGCGGGCCAAACCATAAATGTCATATCAAAAGTCAACCCCTTGAGGTTACTCATAACAAAACCTTCATCGCTAAATGGCCGACTGGCGAAATGGGCCATATTGTTATCTCAATATGAAATGCACTTTTTACCACAGAAGGCCATTAAAGGACAAGCGGTGGCGGATTTTCTGACTGAGCATCCAGATCCGAGGGCAACCAAACTTTACGACGATCTCCCAGATGAGGTCGCTGAAGCCTGCCTAACTCAGACATCGTTCGAAAGTCAAGTGTGGCAACTCTTCTTTGACGGTGCATCCAGAACAAGCCCAAAAGGACACATCGTAGCAGGGGTAGGAGTAGTACTCGTCTCGCCACAGAATTATGTGATTCCCCGAGCTGTCTCATTAACTGAGCCTTGTTCCAACAATGTAGCAGAATACAACGCTCTTTGATTGGGATGCAGTTCGCCGATGAGATTGGCGTTAAAAATCTCGAGGCATATGGTGACTCCAAACTCATTGTTAGCCAAGTTCGCGGGGAGTACGAAGTCAGACATGAGGACCTAGTACCCTACTACAACGCAACTATCCACATGGCCGAGAGGTTCACAAACTTCTACATCGATCATGTACCGCGCAGGCAAAATGCGCATGCAGAGGCACTGGCGTCCCTCGCGGCCTCCTTAGCTCTTCCAGCTGGAGCAATGGAGAAGGTATTCGTCTACAGCCACGACCTGTATTGCCCGAGAACTGCCCTCGAAGACTATCAGGAGTCAAAGGGAGAGTATCAAGGCAAAGAAGCGCTGGAATTGTCAACCGGGCCAGAGCTTAAAGACTGGCGATTCCCCTATATCGACTATGTCTTGTATGGCATCCTGCCTGAGGACGCCAAGGAAGCGGCTGCCATTCGAAGGAAAGCCCCTAAATTTTACTACAATGCGATTACACGAACATTGTATCGTCGATCGCATGACGGGGTCTTGCTCCGGTGCCTCTCACCAAAGGAGGCCCAAGAGGTATTGAAAGAAGCCCACGATGGTATGTGTGGAGCCCATCAACCTGGCCCAAAACTGGCACATCGACTCCAAAGATTGGGTTACTACTGGCCCAAGATGATTGCCGATGCCATCACTTATGCCAAAAGATGTCACGACTGCCAAGTGCACGGCGATTTCATCCATCAAGCACCAGGGTACCTCCACTCCACGACCTCTACCTGGCCATTTGAAATGTGGGGGATGGATGTGGTTGGTCCTATCAGCCCACCATCATCAAAGGGACATCGGTTTGTTTTGGCAATAACCGATTATTTCTCTAAATGGGCCGAAGCTATTCCTCTGAAGGAGGTAAAATCGTCTAACGTGATCAAGTTCGTGAAACATCACGTTATTTACCATTTCGGTGTACCTCGGCGAATTGTCCATGACAATGGACCCCAGTTTATCAGCCAGGCTTTCCAGAGATTCTGCGCTAAGTTCAGAATCCAGAGTGTGTCCTCAACGGCATACTATCCTGCCGCTAACGACCTTGCAGAAGCTTTCAACAAGACCATTGGCAAGCTCCTCAAGAAATTCGTCTCGAAAAGTCAACGTGACTGGGACGATAAGCTAGGTGAATGCTTATGGGCCTATCGCACAACTGTGCGAACCCCAACTAAAACCACGCCATTTTCTTTGGTATATGGATGTGAAGCCGTACTTCCACTGGAAATCCAAATTCCATCTCTACGCGTCGCCTTGACAGCGGAGATGACAACCGAGGAGAAGCATCGACAGCGACTCCAGGAATTGGGGGCCTTAGACAATAAGCGTTTGCAGGCCCAACAACAAATCGAGCTTTACCAAGCTCGAATTACCAAAGCCTTCAACAAGAAAGTCAAAGTGCGAACTTTCAAGAAAGGCGATCTTGTCTTAGCCGTCAGAAGACCCATGGTGATGACGCACAAGACAAAAGAAAAATTCCAACCCAAATGGGAAGGACCGTTTGTGGTAGAGTCAGTCTACTCGAATGGATCATATCGCCTCATAACCTCGAATGGCGATACACTCATGATGCCTATCAATGGCAGGTTCTTGAAGAAATACTATCCTTAAATGGTATTCTTCCCCCGATCAAGTTAAAAGTACACCTCTGAACAAAACAAGAAGAGTTTCTTCATTAATATCCAACGCCTCCGACGGCTAAGGATAGAGGAAAATGTTGGCTTCTAAGCCCAACATAAGTCTTCGACAACTCATCATGCTGAGGGGAATAGCATGGCTAGCCCAACTCAAACGGTAGTTGGTAAAGGCATATCAAACCCGTTGATAGCTGAGGGTTTGCTAAAAATCCTAAGTGGACTCAACTCCACTCTCCCCTCCAAAATCCCTTACCAATTCTCATCCACAGAATGGTAGGCCTACAAAATACAGTTGTTGTCAAGTTAACACTATACCTCTGACATTCCAAACTCCACCTGTCCATTCTTATCAATAGAATGACAGGTCCTCAAATTGCTCATATCGCAAATCAAGTTTCTGTCAAGTTAATATCACACCTCTGACAAAATTACTGTTTAAGTTAACATTATACTTCTAAACAGTACACCAAGCTTCTGTCAAGTTAATATTACACCTCTGACAGTCACTTTCCTTCAGACTTCCGTATTGAAGCTGAAACGAATGATGTTAAGTTAACACTACACCTCTAGCATCTAAGTCATTGCTAAGTTCAACAATACACCTATGGCCATGACTTTTCCTCGACTTCCTTATCCAAGCCGAGATGACCAATGCTAAGTTCCACATTACACCTCTAGCATTACCCTCACTGTCAAGTTAAACATCACACCTATGTCAGTGACACTCTCAGTTTTCCCAAAACAAAACTGAAATACTTTTGAGTCAAGTTAATATTACACCTCTGACTCACATCCTTGTCAAGTTAACATCACACTTCTGACGAGACTACTTTCAACCCGTTAAGTTAATATCACACCTCTAACGGTAAAGACTTCCCTAGATTCCCCATGAGTCTAGTCTTACTTGTTATTCTCTTCAATAGAATAACAAGTCTACCTAAAAACATTGTTAGGTTAACACTACACCATTGACAGTGTTTCCATCAACTCCCCGGCTGAACTTAATCAAGTTGATCCCAAACCTTGATAAAAGTTCACCTTCCCTGGGGGTACGTGTTCCACCTGTCACTTTTCTTATAAAGTGGCTGGTCCACCAAACATTATTTCATCTCTGTCAAGTTAATATTACACCTCTGACAGTATTGTGAAAGTTCCTGAAATAGGATCTTTCCTTACAAAATTTGACTTATTAAGATTATCATCATAAATTTGACGAAGTCAAAGATCTTCTGCTTCTATGCGTCTAACTGAAGACAAAGGTTCAAGACAATAGAAAGAGGCAGAAAGAAAAATGTCACTTTTATTTATATCCAGGCATATGAAAGTGATACAAAATGCTCTCTTATACAATAAGATTGAGTGTTACAATTAAGGAGTACAAAGAAGTCCTCTCTCTCTCAGAGACCGTACTCACTCCTTGAAGCCGCATCTGATTCCAAGTGCACGATGTTTGGAAAAGCGCCAAACTGTGGCGACAATTGGAGCCGATTGCACTATGGTGCATGACGTAAACATCGGAAGAGCCCTAGCTGACTAAGCTAAGAGCAATGGTGTTCTTGAGGTCCGGTGGCAGCAGAAAGCCATGCAACCCTTCATTCATGGGCATCTCTTTCGCCAGAAGGCCATCCAACAAACATGGAGTGTCCTTGATGTCACTTCTGGGGTGAGAGAGGAAGGGGATGCTATCTGCCACTATATCCACCGTAACCCCCTCGCCGCCATCCTTACTCTGACCATGCCATGCCAGCAAGCATGACTGGTGCGTCGAATTCAAAGAGATCTTGGCGAGGGTTAAGTCCCCGTCAGGGATCGTGATTTCTTCCCTTGTGGACGACGGAGACTATGATTTCTTCCCTTGTGGACGAACATCGAACAAGTTCACCGGCCGATATATTCTCCCACGGGCCCAGCGAAAGTGAAAAAGGATGATCAAGCCTACCTGTAAGAAGCAAACAAGGGATTAGACAATTCAGAACTTAGTACACTTCAACAGAGAAAACTAAGTGACAGACGCAGTTATTGCCGAAGACTACAGACGCGGGAATGACCCACGCAGTGAGCCAAAACTTCCGCGGTGGCAGAAACAGACGCGAGCAAAATTGTGATACACGCAGGGTTCAAACGCAGTCCAATTTTTTGCATCTGCGTCTAACACACCAGGCGCGAAAAAACTCAGACGCCAAAAAAATTGCCATCTCCCTGTTAAATGAACAGGAGTTGCAAGATTCGGGTCTGAAACCTTCAACCCGAGTTGGAATTCATCCAAGTCAGTGGCCTTAAAACGCGAGCTTCATGAGCAAAGCCAGCGCCAAGTGCCAAAGACTTCTGTACTCGCGTCCAGAGAAGTTCAAGTCGATGGCGCAAATTCAAAAAAAAAAGGGAATGCACCAACTAAGACTTCATCCAGATGGTGATATCTCTTTAAGAGATGCCAAGGTGCAAGCCTGGGTGGACTAAAAATATCATGGCAAGTCGGGACGGCATACCCGCAAAGGCCTCTATCAAGAGTTGAACTCTCTGCATTAGAACGTGGACATGAAAGATGATCAAAGAGACGCTTTCTCCTGAAGAGACCAAACAGAAGCATGAAAGCTCTGGGTCATCTTCATCCACAGAGTCACCTTCATCCATGGAGACAGACCCCTGTTAGAAACTCTGAAGAAGGCGGAATTTCTCAGAGCAAATCAAAAGAAAACAGTCTAAGTTTGGGTTGTTAAAGAGGGAGAGGGTGAGCCCTATTTATAGGCAGCCCCTGATAACTGTCATTAATGGATTCATTAATCAAAACCGTCGGCTTTAATGATCGCACGACCGTCAAAGTCCAATAGGAGTCTGACGCGTGGAACGTTGCTTCGGGAAGCGTCGCAGACGCTGGTCTCAAACCGCTGGCGCCGGTTTTGCATTAAAAGGCATTAACGCCTGAGTCCAATGAGGAACCAACGCGTGGACAAACCGCTTTGGGAAATAACGGATGATGGGGGTTCCCAATCGTTAACGGAGACTTGACGTTCAAAGATTTCACAAAATCTTTATGACAGGCTATTTATAACGCCTGGGAAATCGTGCCAAAACGCGGGTGTGAGAGCTGCGTCCAAAGACCCGCGTCCCCCTTTTCTCAAAAATCAGCGTCCTCCTTCATTCCAAGTTAGAAGATCCTTCGCGTCTCTTGGATGATTCAAAGTCGATCCGCGTCTCTCAACAAAAGGGACTCATTTTGGGGGGCCCCAGTGGGAAAGCACATAAAGCTGCGTCTTAAGGCTTATGACTTCAGCAGAAAAAGCCCATCACCTTTACAAGCATCTTGGAGCTGCGTCTACAGCGCCACGTCCCTGACTGCGTTAATGTTAAGGGGCGTAAGACCTCATTATCCTGAACTCTGCGTCTGGATAGAGTTAAGGATTGCGGCCAATGAACCACACTCAAAGCCGCGTCCTCCGCGTCTGCTTGAACCGCGTCTTCACTGGCAAGTCAGAATCGCGTGCCTCAGAGCCGCGTCTCTTTCGACGCTGCGTTTCGTCAAAAGAACTTAGTTTGCCTAAGTTCAGTATTCATAGTCAGCCGGAGAGCACAATTAAAGACTGTGATTAAAGGATTGAATCCATCCGCAGCGGGGCAATGAAGGTGAAACAAAAATTTCAACAACTTTTATTATTCGAAAATGATAAAAGTAGATACAAACACTCTTGGTAAATAGAGTGTCCTTTTCTTTACAAAAAAAAAAGAGAAGGCTACAAGTCCTGGTTCGTCAAGGAACGGATTTGCTCTCTAAGGCGATGTATCTTATGTTGACGCGCCTTCTCAGCCTCCATGAGAGCTTGGGCCCGCAGATCCGCCTCAGATAAAAATCCCTGCGCTTGTACTCGGAGGGATTCCAACTCGGATGAACAAACAGAGAGGTTTGCTTCAACTTGCGCCTTGGCAGCCTCTAACTCCGCTAGCCTCTTTTCAGAGGTAGCAAGCTTCTGTTCGTTAAAAGCAATCATGGCCTCAGCCCTGGCTATAGCAGCCCGAGAGTCAAGGATAGCCTGCTTTGCAGCCTGTATGATCATGACAGATTCCTTGGACTCGACCGCTAGCCTTTAATGATCAGCCTGGAAACCTTCAAGAAGACGGGTGTTATCGGCTATCTTCTCCTCCACCTCCCTTCGCTCCTGCTCTTGAGCAGCAAGGAGCCTATTCAGAGTTTCCTGGGCTTCGTGGAATGAGCCGGCATCCTCCAGAAATCGAAGCTCTCTCAGGTCTTGTCCCAGCTGCTCCACCACCAGCAGACACGCCTGGGCTAGCGAAGGGCCTCCGGCCAACTTGATGTTCTCGGTCAAGTTTCCGAGAAACATCCGGGCGAATTCAAAGGAGCTACCCCCAGACAGGATGAAATTGATGCATGATCGCATCGAGTCAAAGAACTGCTGCACCGTTTTGCGTGTCAGGAACTCCATAGT
Organism: Agave tequilana; assembly: GCA_038442645.1. Lineage (NCBI taxonomy): Eukaryota > Viridiplantae > Streptophyta > Magnoliopsida > Asparagales > Asparagaceae > Agave > Agave tequilana. The sequence goes on from JAVJIF010025930.1 coordinate 23,532, forward strand.
ATCATCGCCTGAGGTGCTCCCCGACCCCCTTTCTATCACAGGGTGAGGGATGTAAGCCGACTCTTCTCGCGCAAGAGTCGGGCTGACCACCGATACGGCAGGAGCAAGAGTAGCCACTAGCGCTTCTGGGGGTGTTGCCTCTGCAGGAACCTCCACAGCTGATGACAGAGTAGTGAGCTCAACCTCCTCAGAAACCTCGGCCGAGGCTTGAGCTGTGTGGCCTTCCGGAGGGGCACTGACCGTCAGATTCTCCACCTGACCCCCCAGTTCTCTCTGTAAATTATCTCAACATTAGCTACAATGGTGAAAAGAGAAACATTCAAGACATCAAAACTTCCTTACCAAGTTGGAGGTCCAGAGATGTCGAATTCTTGGGCAGAGTAGAAGTCTCCCTGGCTTCAGTGGTTGCCTCCTCGTCCTGCAGAGTAGAAGTCTCCCTGACTTCAGTGGTTGCCTCCTCGTCCTGCAGAGTGGGAGTCTCCCCGATTTCAGTAGTTGCCTTCTCTGGAGGCATCTCGGCGGCTGGAGTCTCAACTCCTTCCGGCTGGGTCAACTCTTGCACCATCTCCTCGATATGCGAGGAGGTTGCAGCCTCAATATCCTCGGCCAACCCTGCAGCATAAAAGGAGAATGTTAAAACCTCCTCTTCAAAATAAAAAGGGAAATCAAGTCAGAAGGTGAAAAGAGTACCTTCAGCGGGAATAACTGCCGCCAGTGGTGATGCCGTCAACGGCTCGCACCCATGTATTTCCTCCTCCGAGATGTGTGAGAATTTACTCGGATCAGGAGGAGCGGGTTCGTCACCATAGTCGACCTCATCCTCAAAATCGCTTCCCTCTGCGGATAAGGAAGACGACAGTTCAACACGAGAGGCCTCGGTAGCCGGAGCCTTGCCACCAATTACCCCAGTGGTAGGGCTGGGGTCAACTGTCCGAGGACTGGAGATGAACACACTTGGAGACCCAGGTTGCTGTGCCTCATCTCTCCTTTCATGAGCAGGGGAAGACCCGGGCTGAGTTGAGACTCCTGCAATCTCAACATCACTGATGATGTCGACCTCCGGTTGCTGTGCCTCATCTCTCCTTTCGTGAGCTGAGGAAAACCCGGGCTGAGCTGAGACCCCCGAAATCTCAACATCACCTCCGCTCATGATGTCGACTTCGAACTGCTCGGCCTCGTTAGCGGCAGTCGGTTCGTCAGTAGGCTCTCCTTCCTCTGAACTCCTGCAGCCCCTGCTGCGCAACCTATGGGTACGGACTAAGGGGACAGCCTCTTCATCTGCCTCTTCTTCCCTCGGTTCCTCAACACCAGCAGGGATGTCTTCGGATAGAGAAACTTCGGCCGTCAAGTCTCTCCGGACCTTCTTTGGGGCAGGGTCAGCAGTGGAAGTAGAGCCTCGAGCACGCTTACTCACCGCTTGTCGAGCCTTTGCTGCTCGTGGCTCCTCCCTCGACCCTCTCCCGACTTCCCTCAGAGCCTTCAGATACTGCTCGACGCCTCGCGAGCGTTTACCGGACCCCGACCTTGCTTCGAAATTTGCATTGATACTCTCAATGCATGAATACTCCGGAACAAAGTATGGTGTCTGGTTGACCTGGAAGTACCAGGTACAGAAGCTGAAGCTTGTGCGGCCCTTTGGCTCCTTGAGAGGTAGACGGAAAGTTGCTTCCGTCCCTCCGGCCACGCTATAGTACCAAGCCCGAGCACCTTCGAATAAGTTCCCACTGAAGGTGGGTCGAGCATTGGGGTTGCCGACGTAGAGTTGATCATAGCCGAACTGTCGGGCGAAGCGATTCGGCATATATGGCTCGATCGTGCATGAAGTACCTTGCCGGAAAAGCACATACCCAGGCCAGATGTTAACCAACCACCAGAAAATCCCCGTTGACAGCCTAGTGAAATCATCTTAGCCTGCGGAGTCGGTAAATAGTTCCCCGAAAGATGCACCAGGAATCTCGAGGAAGCAGCGGTTAAGCTGGTAGTTCGAAGCAGACAGAATGCACTTTCGAACGTAATACATGTAAGTATTACACCAGTCAGAACCCTCCAACCGCTGTACAAAAGGGACAAAACCCTCACTCCAAGGCACCGGCGTCATCAGAGAGGGGCAGTGCATCACGTACCAAGCCATTAAGTACGTGTAGGGCAGCTCGACCCGAGGGTTGGGGCGCTTCACCGTCGGCTTTCCCTCTGAGTCAACAATCGGCTTGCCATGGGAGTCGACGGCCTTCCCTGCCTCACAGAAAGCCTGGGTTAACGCCCGCAACCCGCTTTGAATGCCAGCCGCCATGGCCGGGAGAAGGGCTATGGGACTGCCATAGGCCAGGAGCACCACCGGGTACACTACATCGGCAACAATGACTCCATGTGACAGCGTGGGCACCACACAATGCTTCAACCACAGCATTAAGAAGCCCGCCAACAGTGCTCGATCGGAGATAGGAATCCGGGCTTGATGATGAAAGCTTTCGAAAACCATGTCAGGTTCGAAAACATCCTCGTTCGAAACCGTGGTGTAGAAACCTTCAGAAGCCTTAACCCTGTCGTCAATCTCCTTGTCGGAGCTGGGAGCCAGTCGGGTTACCGGATGGTCTTTCTTATTGATACCGTTAAACAAGTAGCTGGCCCAAGACAGCTGCTTGACTCCTCCCGACCTCCAAGAGGTTACCTGACCGCAAATGTGGAAGTGACATAACACCTCCTAATAAGTCTCGTACACTTGAGGAGACCCTTTCTTCATAAGGTTGAGCTCCTCAGTGGTTGGGACATATTCCTCATAGGGAGAGTCCCCTGTTGGCAGCCCCGAGACCTCATGCAACTCGTGCAGGGCAAGGCCCATCTCTCCGACCGGAGTGAAGAATGTCACCGTCAAAGGATTGTAACGCTCCAGGATCCCGAAGAAGTTCTGAGAACTCGGCGGGATACCATACTGGACGGCCCTGACTGCTTGGTACAAATCCGTTTGCTCCAACAAGTCCCTAAGGTCGGCAAGGACGAAGCTTACCATCCTGCCCCACCAATACTTCTCGGTGGAATGAACCCACCCGGGCGAACGGAACTCAACCGGAAAATCACCCTCCACTTTCATGAATGCGTTGAGGAAAGTGGTGCCAAGTTTTGGTGTTTCTCCAACTGGGGGCTCAGTCCTGAGCGACCGGGGAACAGGCCGAGAACCGCCCTATCATGACTATCATGACGGTATACCCTTTTGGAGCCCAAGTCACCGAGAGTAATCTCAGGGACATATCGGGAAAGGTCCCATTTCATCTTCCGAGGGACGGACATGTGCTGGAGATAAGACAGCGGGTACATCCTCTCCATGTCCGGAAGAAAAAATCTTCTATACCCTATCTGGCGGAGCCATTTATAATCTCCGTCATACATGGAATAGCCGTCATCGCTGATATGGTCTCCAAAGAAGAAGGCAGGCTTCTCCAGCAGAACGCGAGCATCCGTTGTGAATGCTGCGTCAGTCATAAGCTCCCGAAAAGTTGTCATGTCAACATTGGAGAGCCTTTTCTTGCGCTCCTGCGACCTGTCAGCAGTCACAGGTACAGTCCTTTGCAGCGCAAAGGTTAAATCACGGTCAGCACCACCTACGTGCCCAAAGTGGCGCTTCTTGGAGAGTGGAGCAGAAGAGTGTGGCACTGCAAAAGAAAAGGACACTTGATCAGACATCTTATCAAAAAAAAAATGTGTTAAGTGTCTATATTCCAGACGCAGAAAAGATACTGGATGCAGAAATTGTCAAAATTCGCGTCTAGACTTGAGAATCCGCGCAGAAGAGACACTGGATGCAGGAATTATCAAAATCCGCGTCCAGACCTGCACATCCGTGTCCAGATGTGAGGCCCGCAGGATCAAGCCCGCGTTTTGAAAACCAAGACTTATGAAAAATCTCTAAGTACTTGGGCTCAGGTGCCAGATTCATAAAAAATCAGCACCTGATGTCATAGAACGCAAGGATCAAGTCCGCGTGCGAACCCTTCACAATTAGAAATATTCTAAGTGAAGAATCCGAAATGCAGGGCTCACAGGCACCGGGTCATCAAACCCGCGCCTTGGTTATCAACTCAAAGACCGCGTCTGAGACCGCGTCTGAGAATCAAACACGGTTTATATTCTGTGTTGACGGTTCTCCTCCAAAAAAAAAGATTTTTTTTAGGGGTTCCATGAACTTCCATTAATGGTGAAGGTTAAGCCTAAACGGCATTATACCTGAGAAAAGGACTTCCTGCGCGGAGGGACCGCCCCTCTGGGCCTCGGCGACGACCGCCTTTGAGGATGATGCGGTTGGCTTGGTCTTGGGTGCCATTGGTGATCAAGAGTCCGATGAAGGAGAAATGAAAAGTGATGAACAAAGATCCTCTTTCTAAAACCCTAACAGATGCGCTCGGAGAAGAAGAGGATATCTCTCTGACTGTTGCCATTTATAGGCACAAAGATTTGCAAAGATACGCGGCGCGTGGCTTGTTGATCGAGTTTTCCTGCACACAAAATATGAATATTAGATCTGAGAATTAAAGGTGTGCGAGGTGCTCAATACTAATCCGCGGTAGCAAGGCTATGCGGGTCGTGATCCTCAAGGAGGGACTGCGATGGAAGCGTTAAGCAAGTTATCTCTAAAAATTATCTTTTTTTTTATTGTTAAATAGCGGTGTTTATTTACAATGGGTGGTATTTACAATGAAGTGAAGAAAAGAATTGTGGAAGATGTGGATCAAAACTAAAGAAAGAAAATAAAGAAAACACGTACGAACCTCTTCAGCCTGCTTACCTTTGATCCGTGCGATGATTTACCTTTTCTCGGAAGACTTGCAAGTATGGCGTATAGGATGTTCATCGCCATAAGCCATCAAGGGATCTTCGTTGGCTAGGCAGTCTCGAAGCAGTTGGGTCTCATTGTTCACAAGGCATTAGAGAACACATAGAAGAAAGAAAATAGGAACATAGAAACACAAGAATAAACAAGAGATGAAAAACATAAAATAATAACAAAAACGAACCTTAAATGGATTTCATTAACAATGGAAGATAAGCGGGCTTATACCGCTGTCACCTCAGTACAAGCGAAGACTCCATCCTCCATGAAAGTTTCCTCCACTCTCAGTTACAAAGTTCACAAAATAAAAACGAAAATAAAATCTAACCTAAAAATTAAACCCTAGCTTTTGGCCCTTTGCTCGCCTCTGGACCACGCTGTACGTTGCACTGCAGGGGATATTTATAGGTGCAGAAGGCAGAGGAGTCCTAAATGAACTTGCCCACGAAATCTGGGATTCTGGATCAACTAGATTGCCGCGGTTTTGCGGCGGTTCCGCGGCACTTTTGTGGCTTCTGGCCACGCGCTTTGGCGCGTGGCTTCGTCTGGTCCGTCCATGTGGGCGCCAGCTTCTGGAAGTATGATCCTGGCTCTTCATATTGGGATTTCGATGTAACTTGATAATCAAGTTACCTAGATTTTGAATTCTCCCAATCTCTTTTAAACGAATTTCCTTCTCATCTTTGGCTTTTATGTTCATCCTGCAAGAGTTTAGGGTTGGGTAGAATTCTATCCTTCCCTCAACTTTAATAATTGCAACTTTAGCCCTTGTATATTTGCACTTTGACAATCTGATATTTGCACTTTTACACCTGGGCTTCAAATGTGGGCTTTTGGGCTTCATTAAGCTTTATTTATTATTAAAATAATAATTCGAGGCCTGCACACAATAAATAACAAAATATTAATAATTGTGCAGAATTAAATGAATAAATATGAAAATGTGATGGTAAATATGATGATAAAAATGCATTTTTGACTACCAATCACACCCCCACACTTATCTTTTTGCTCGTCCTCGAGTAAAAACAAAGAAAAAGAAAAAGTTAATCTAACCTAACTCACTTTCGTAGGAATCACTATTGCACTTAGCACGTGCAACAAGCCGTTAAACCTCTAGGTTACCCTAGAGGACGAGTGTTGTCTCGTGAGGGTTTTCAGCGGATTGCACCACAAAATCCATAAAAAGAAAAATATTTGAATTATATTTGAAGAGACTAAGTAGTCTATAAGTTTTAGGATTATCATTTTTATTCATTCTTCAAACCTAGTCTTTATAAAGTCAATTGTTTTCCATTTTAGGTAAGGATTAAAATTGAATTTCTAATATAGTCTTTTTCGTTACCAAAAGTCATACGCACCCTTGTGAATCTAGGAATTCCTTAACTTGGACTCTCATGCCTCTTTATTATTTTTATAACATCATCTAATTTTCTTTCGTATAAATATCAAGGCTTCTTGAGGCCCTCATACCTAACTAATTGACTATTAGATGTGTTAATATATATATATATATATATATATATATATATATATATATATATATATATATATATATATATATATATATATATATATATATATATATATTTTTTGGCATGTATAACTCATCTAATTTTCTTTCGTATAAGTATTAAGGCTTCTTGAGGCCCTCATACCTAACTAATTGATTATTAGATGTGTTAATACATATATTATATTTCTTAGTCTTCTTAGGCTTTCTAATCCACCCATGTAACGAACTTAAAGTCGATGACTCCCAAACCGGTTGGCTTTAGGGCACCAGGTGAGAAAAACACCCCGCGGACTCAAATTCGAGTGAACTAGGCCCCAAAACTAAGGACTTTATTTTATTTACTCACCTTTAGGCATGAATACTTATGCTTCTTGAGGCACATGTATCAGCTTAATTGGTGATTTTTTTTTTCTTTTTTTTTTATGAGGCACAAGGTCTTTGTCTTAGAATCCTAGATATGCATTTGGTATGCATATTTCATTAAGGTAAAAATCAAGACTAATTATTTATTCAATTTCTCTCCTATACCTAAAAATTTAAACAATTTATTTATTTTGACCAAGTTTTTAGAAATCCTAATCGTGATTTTCCTAATCCTTAAAACTAACTTAGATTTCTTTCAAAAAATAAGTCAAAATACTTCCTTTTTATAACTTTTTTTTTTTAAATTTTTTTTTTAGCAAATTTTTTGTTAGTTTCTACCTATGTTAGTATGTTAGTAAAGCCCACCCCCACACTTATCTCATGCATTGTCCTCAATGTATGAATGTATGCATGTATGCATGAAACAGAACAAGGGAAGGCGGAAGTTACCTTAGGGTGGTGGTTCCGGAGGTGGTCTAATTGGTCCACGAAATGCGGCCCAATCAAGATAACAGATAATTTGGTGGAACCCACCAGAAATTTTCCTTACATAACCCACTAAAATGTATATATAATCATTTTTTAGTATTTCCACCCCATCAAATTTCCAAATTTCATAATAAATTTCAAAGTTAATTGTCTCAACCTCCTTGTCCCAAAATGGAGTATGAAAAGATGGAATTATTGACTTGGACAATATAGGTGCGGGAACGAATATCGACTCAGGGAAAATGCTCAAATCAAGTAAGGGCTCAGGAGTCGGGCTAGGTTCAAGAATTGGGTCCAAGTCAAGAAATTGAAACTCAAGTCCACAATCTTCTTCCCACAATGGAATGTGACCTAATATGGGTGATATCTCTTTACTTCCAATATTAAGGAATTCTAGCTCATCGCCATACAATTCTTCAAAACTAAGGTCAACATCTTCCGTCAGAATTGTACAATCAGTTTCAGAAGTAAAGAGATTGTGAGAATCTAGGTCAAGTTCAATATGATCATCTAAAATGGGTGATTCAATTTCATAATGAATTGGAATAGGATCCAATGTTGACTCGGGAGAAATGAAATCAGGTGGAGACACTGGAGTCATTATTGGATCAGGAAATAAAATTGAATCATCAAGTGGGAGATCATGATCATATTCATGCTCAAGTTCTATTTCAGGAAAGGAAAAACTTGCCAAATTATCAAGAATTGGAGTTTCGGCAAGTTCAGATGATGGCACTGAAATAGAATCTTGTTGTCCAAAGCAACTTGGTTCGTCGGCTCTAAGAGAATGGTCAGCGATATCAGAATTTGCCGAACTGTAAGAACGCAAAGATTGAACCATCATATCTAAATCATGCTCGCGAGCTAATCTAGCCTGAGTCATGGCTTCAAGCCTCTTTTGGAATTGGATTTGGAAAGAGGAAGTGAGATCGTGATGAAGTTGTGAATCGGTGGACTCACGCATCATCATGTCTAAGATTGATGGTGGTTGTTGCTTGGACTCGTGCATACTCATCATTTCCCCGATAGATGGTTTTCTATTCTGAATGGGTGGATCTGAGTATGAATCTTGGGAAGAATGTGGACTAGATGGATATGGAGGACAATTTGGTTGAGAATTAGACTCGGGGGACTCGAAACCCCATGAACTCTGTGACGAGTTGAAATTATTATGGAAATTATAGTCATAAGATGGGGGGTGTGGGTTATATTCATTCGGATAAGACCATTCCGGCACACTAGATTGGTCAAAGTTATGATATGCCGGGTTGGTAATATCCGAAAAAGAGTTTGGTGTGTAATATGGATTAAAATTGGAATTATTATTATATGCCATATCACACCAACACAAACAAAACAAACAAATAAACAAACAAAAAGAAAAAAAAAATTCTATCCTAAGTTAGGGTAGACCTATGACCTAGACGACTCCTAACTGGTTAGACTGTCCACGGGAGGTCGGGTGCAGACTTTGACCACGAGTTAATCAGCCAGGTCAGGGCAAGAGTGGTGGGAGGTTTTCCGTCAAAGACGTTCCTTAATTAAATAACCACCAATCTTCGGGCTTTCGACCCTCAATCCCTTTCCTAGACACTGATTTGGCAAGAGTCAACTTCCAGCACTGTTCCCTCTTAAGATAATCTCCTATTGAGTCCGAGATGTCCCTAGGGCCAACGTCTACTAATTTTTAAGTTAGGCTTGGGTTAGTGAGTGCTTGGGATATGATTTTTGGGCTAAGGAAGGGTGATGAAATCCCCACCTTATCTTGTTAATGGGTTATGCCCTTAAGATGAATTAGTGCAAGTGTACAAGATAAATAGATAAGATTCACTCAAAGCAGAAAATCAACCAAGAGATGAGTCCTATTCTACATGCAATGCGTACGTTCCTTGCTCCAGCACTCTTCAACAGTAAATAAAAATAATTGAAAAGACACGTGCCTAATATGCAAACGTCTAATCAAATTTTATTTTTAACAACCAATAATTTACTGTTGAATTATTAGCAATTTACAGGTATATCACAGAACAAATCAGAACAGAGCAGAAAGCAGAATTTTTAACTTGAAGCACCCTGCAAAAAAAATGGATCAGTAATTCACCACTGTTGCCGCGTTTCCGCGGCTCTGGCCGCGGATCCGCGGCAAAACAGTGGGTTCTGGTGCTCTGCCTTCGAGGGCAGAGGCACAGAATAGCAATATGTCCACTGCTGCTGCTATGTTTCTGTTTCCTGTTCTCCAAACCTGCAAACAGAAAAGAATAAAGAATTAGTTAAAAATTAAATTTTTGTTTTAGAGATAAACTTACCGTCCCTCCCCGGCAACTGATTGGTATCCAATATTGCATATTTTACATCATAATCCCCATGCATATTACAAATAAATATATGAATTTTAATCCTCTTCTCTACATATTTGCAGGTACACATTTAAGAGAGAGATTTTCAAATAATCACTTATTTACCACTAATTAAGTGATTAATCCAAGCTTAAGGATAAAGCCAAATCTAAACCCAAGATCCAGAGAGATTCGCTCAACCAACGGAGATTCTAGAATGTCCACGTGGCCAACAACCCCGTAACCACTCAGCAACAGAAATCCGTTGCTGAACGGATTCGGTTACGCCGCGGACGCGCGGCAGGGCGCGGCAATCTTGGGCCGTTAGATCCCCGGATTTTGTGGCAACAACCTACTCTCCAGAAGCTTCTCCAATCTGCTATAAATACTGCATCATCACCTGCGATCTAAGACTGATCAGAGAAGAGAGAGAGATTAGTGAATAGATTGTAATTTTGTTAGGTTTTGTTTAGGATTTTTAGTTCTCTCTAGGATCTTCTCCTCCCTAGATTTCATTGCAAGAGAGATTTGTATGAGAGAGAGAGCTTGTATCAACAAGGAGTGACAACTTGGAGCTATACAAGGATTGATCCATTCTCTACATATCTACTTGAGCTTGATTCTAGTTTGTCTTCTTCACTTGCTTTTATTTTGCTTTGTTACTTGCTTTGTTAATTTCTAGCAATTCAATCATGCTTTGCTTTGCTTTTATAATGTCTAGTAGCTAATTTCTTGTTCCATGTACTAGCTAACCACTACTCTTGCTAACTCCTAACTCATGGGTGATTGCTTTACTTCATCTTGCAATTTGTATGATCTTCTCTTCTCCGATGGGTTTTGTTTCATTTCTTGGCAAGAATCTTGTTGTAATTCTCCATATGATTCATGTGTGCCTCATGTAGAGCCTAGTCTTTGAACTAGTGCCTTGATGGAACATGGAGATGGAGCACCAATATGCTAATTGATGTACAACTTCACTACTTCCATTAGTGAAAGTTGTATGTTCTTCATTTGCATCCCTTGAGTGTATCTCTTGTGATTCCATTAGTGAAAGTCTATCTTGTAGGCCGATGACCATCTATGGAGGCTACAAGACAAGTCCAAGAATGAATCCCCATCATCTTAGTGGGAAAGTAATTAGATCACAAGCAAGACAAATACATGCCGATGAATCAACATGAGGCACGCATCACTATCACGGAGTTTAGTTAGTTTAGCAAGGTAGTTAAGGTTAGCTAGTCATGGATTTCTTGCATTCAAAGTTTTCTTGATTTTACTTTCTTTTTAGTTGTTAGTTCAAATCCATCTTAATCTTGATTTCTCCCGATTTCCACCATGAACATAGCCACTAATTCTTTTATTTGTTTTTCTTTTGATTCTTTATTCTTGTAAACAAAGAAGAGTTCTCGTTTTATCTTCTCACGTGTATCGTAACGTTTCTACACTAGCTCTCCCTGAGATCCGACTCGGTATAGCCTTGTGCTATAGCGGAGACAAGAAAGGGTACATCAATCACATTCTATACACATAATAAGTACGCCCTTTCCCAGTCTAATCAAATTTTTGGCGCCGTTGCCGGGATGACAATTCTCTAATACGGCGCATACGTATTCTTTCTTAATCAAATTTTTGGCGCCGTTGCCGGGGAGAGCGACGGTATTTTTAAAAGTGAGAAACTAAACGATATATCTTCTCTGTTGCAGGTACAGGTTGAAGATTCAGAAATATTTGCACAGCAGAATCATATAAGTGGACCTGGGCCTCTGCTCAAGAAAGCAGAGCCCAGGATCCCTCTATTGTGCCGCGGATCCACAAGAATTGCCGTGGGAACGCGGCACTTTAGAGTTCACTACTTACAAAATTTTTGCAGGGGCTTCTGCTCTGCAAGATACTGCTGCCTATATACTTCATTTCCTGTATACTTCACTGTATTCCTGTTAATTAATTCAACAGTAAGAAATTGGTTGATAATTGCTAAAAAATTGTTAGACATCTTGCATTATAGGCACGTGTCTTTCAATTACTTTAAATTTACTGTTGAAGAGTGCGTGGGACAAGGTACGTGATTCATTGCATATAGACTAAGACTCACTCTTTGTTTGATTTTTCTTACTTGGAGTGAACATTGTTTGTTTCTATATCGTACACTTGCACAATTAATTCTAAGGGCAATTCCTGTAAATAACATAAGGTGGGGGAGGTCATTACCCTTTCCTTAGCCCGGAAATCATTTTCCCCACGTACTCACAATCCTAAGCTTGTAAATAAAATTTGAATAGACGTTGGCCCTAGGGACATCCGGACTCACTTAGGAGATTATCCTAAGGGGGAAAAGTGTTGGAAATTGACTTCTGTAAAATCGGTGTCTAGGAAAGGGGTTGAGGGCCGAAAGCCCGAAGGTTGCTGGTTACTTAATTAAGGAACGTCTCCGGACGGAAAACCTCCACCAACCTTACCCTTCCCTGGCTGATTTGCTTATAGTCAGATTCTACACCAAACCTCCTGTGGACAGTCTATTTAGGAGTCATCTAGGACCAGAAACCCTAGACAAGCTTGGATTGAATTTTTTCTTTTGTTGTTTGTTATTTTTCTTTTTCGCTGGTGTGATCGGTGCGCGTTGTTTGTGGCTTTATATTTGAGAGTGGTTCTGTGATCATCATTCTGCTAGACTTTCTATACTTACACAACCACTTCATCATGACCAACAACGTCTCACTTCAGGATCGATTTTATCCGATTCGCACTTCCATTCCTTCATGCATTCTTCTCCCCGAGCCTAATGGAAATCATTTTGAGCTGAAACCACAATTCATTAGTACACTTCCCCGATTCCATGGTCTTGAGTCTGAGGACGCGTACCTCTTTATTCGTGAGTTTGAAGAGGTATGCCAAATGATGAGAATATCCCAACTTTCTGAGGATGCTGTTAGGTTACGGTTCATACCGTTTGCACTTAAGGATTTAGCTAAGAAATGGCTTTATAGTCTTCCTGTCAGTTCCATATCTTCATGGGATGATTTTGTTAAGGTCTTTCTTAGGAAATTCTATTCTATCCACAAAACACAGCCCTCATGAGAAAAAACATAATGCAATTCAAGCAAGAACAAAATGAACCTTTCTGGAAATATCTTGAGCGTTTCAAAGACCTCTTAGCCCTATGTCCCTATCATGGCATAGAGAAATGGCGTCTATGCCAGATTATCTATGATGGATTAGATTACCAAACGAAAACACTTTTGGAATCCATGTGCCAAGGGGAATTTCTGAAGAAAGATGAACATCAGGGGTGGGATCTCTTTGAAACCCTAGCTGAGAAAACCATTCAGTGGGAGTCATGCCCTGATAAACCGACTCCCACCACTTCCAGAACTGGTACACAATCCAAAAAATCCTCTCTAGCTTCAGAAACCAAGATCACACAATTAATGAAGAGGATAGAGTTGCTTGAGTCAATAGGGAATTCTGTGGTCAACCAGGTCAACCCATTGCCTTGATTAGACCAGGTTGCACCAACTGTCATGACCTTAGCCATGTCTTTGAGGAGTGTCCATTTTATCAGCCCCAATCATTTCAGGAGAACATGAATGCAACTTTTACCAGACCCCCATACTCCAATACTTACAATTCAGGATGGCAGAACCATCCAAATTTTCCATGGAGTCAGTCTGGTACTGAGCATCATATGCCACCACTTCCATATCTGTACAATGCTCAGTTTCATCCATCCAGTTTCGATCAGAATTCACTGTATATTCATCCATCTCAAAGTCCACCACAGTCATATCAGGACCCACCACCATTTTACCAATCACAGTTCCAATCTCCATATCCTCAACATCCACCCCAAAATAATTCTGAAATATCTGAGTTGAAACAAATGATAGAAACCTTAACAAAGAACCAGCAACAGGAGTTGAATGAAATGAAGGTCCAGATCAAGCAATTGGCTGAGAATCAAAAAGGACTGTTCTTAAGCCAGCCATTGCTAAATCCCAAAGTTGAAAATTCAGGACCCCGTCACTGTCATGCCATTCATACCCTGAGATCTGGTAAACAAGTTGACAATAAGGTTTCTAGTCCACAATCTCATCCAGTACCAAAGCAAACTCCTCATGTCCCAATGTCACCAACTTTTGACAAACCATCCTCTAGTGCAGAGCCATCCACTTCCAAAGCCAAGGGGAAAGAAAAGGTAGATGAGCAACCTTATAAGCCTAGAGTACCATATCCAAATAGGCTTTTAAATAACAAGTCAAATGCTCACATGGAGAAAATAAAAGAAACATTCAAAAAGGTCCAAGTCAATGTCCCTCTTCTTGATGCCATTCAACAAGTGCCATCATATGCCAAATTTTTGAAGGAAATGTGCACCAAGAAGAGAAAGACCCAAGTCCCTAAAAAAGTCTTCCTAGCATCATCCATCAATGAGTTGCTCACTGGTCCAATTCCTGTTAAGTACAAAGACCCAGGGAGCCCCACCATTTCATGCATCATAGGACAGACTACAATAAATAGGGCACTTCTTGATTTGGGGGCCAGCATTAATCTCCTACCTTTCTCTGTGTACCAACAATTGGGGTTAGGTGATCTCCTCCCGACCCAAATGACCATCCAATTGGCTGACCGCTCTGTTACTAAACCCAAGGGGGTAATTCAAGATGTCCTTGTCAAAGTTGGAGAATTCTTTTATCCTGTTGACTTTGTTGTCCTTGAAACAAAACCAGTGTCAAATTCCAATCAAAGGGCACAAATTCCTGTCATTCTGGGTCGACCATTCCTGGCTACTGCAAATGCAATCATTAATTGCCGGAATGGATCTATGAGGTTGACTTTTGGTAACATGACACATGAACACAATGTCTTCCACACACAGCCTCACAAAACAAAAGATCAAACATTTGAGGTTAATTTCATTAGTAACAATTGTGAGGAGGAAGGTGAAGATCCAAAAGATGAGTCACAATCTTGTGATTCTCTTATCCGAGTACCCTTTCAAACGGGGAAAGTGATTTGGATACTTTCACTTTCAATGAGCCAACTGAGACTGTATTTGAACCTCCAATTGATATATCATTTGAAGACTTGTTTGCTGATGAGATTATGTGCTTAGATGAGTCAACTCGGGGTAAGTTAGCTAATTGTCCACTGCCGGATGTTGACTTGAGCTTTGAAGAGTTATATGGAGAGGAGTTAAAATTTCTAGACATTGGAAGTGATGAGATTCTGAGTAAGAGTGGTGATAAGGAATTTGTTTGTGAACAATGTGGTGGAATGAGCTTGAATGATAATAACAATCAATTGAATCTGGAAAAACCTAAGGCTAGAATAATTCAGACCGTTTCCCAATGGAGCTCAAGAAAGATAACACATTGGAACGATGGGAAACGGGCCAGAGGAAGCGACCAAAAGCCTAGGTGAGAGTTACACTTGTATATATTCCTTGTAAATATTTTTTGCACTTTTTTGTGAATAAATGATTCTACCCTCTTACCTGTTTCATGCATACATTTACCATAATGCATTGAGGACAATGCATGAAATAAGTGTGGGGGAGGGTTTACTAACATAGGATTTTCTATTTTCTTTTAGGTTTTTATTTTCTTTTAGATTTTATCTTTCTTTGTAGATTTTCTATTTTCTTTTAGATTTTACTTTTAGTAAAATAAATAAAAAATAAAAAAAATAATAAAAACTTTTTGAAATAAAAGACAAAGTTTTGATCTATTTTTAAGAAAATTAAGATGTATCTTAGAAATTAAGAAAGCCTTAATTGTGACATCTTAAACATAGTTGAAGTAATAGATCTTGTTTGAGATTATAGGATAAGTAAGTAAAATTGGTGAGATATTATTATCTGGAATTTTTTGCCTTAGATAATATGCACTTTACACTTACACATTTCTTGGGATGGAGACAAAGACCAAAAATGCCATATAAATAAAAAAAAAAAAGAAAAATATATATAAATAAAAGATCACTTATTAAGTTGGATAACTATGCCTCAAGAAGCATGGTTACTCACGCCTAACAGTGATCTCACTTATTAAGCTGGATAATTGTGCCTCAAGAAGCATGATCATTCACGCCTAACGGTGATAAAAAATAATCCCTTTAGTTTTGTGGCCTTTTTCACTCGAGACCTTAAACCCGAGGGATGTTTTCTCATCTGGTGCCCTAAAACCATCTGGTTTGGGAGTCATCGGTTAAAGGCTCGCTACATGGGTGAACTAGAAAGCCTAAGAAAACTAAGGGAAGAAAAAAGCAGAAAAAGAAAAAAATATATATATATAGATAAATAAATGGCTTGATGGTTGGAGTTGAAATCCCAGGAAATCTTCACTTACACGGTGTGCATACTATCTAGGTTTTATGAAAGATAAAATATTCAATCCAATTTTGAACTCTTACCTTAATTAAAGACAAGATCTTGCATGGATACTAAGTTTAAGGAAGAATGATTATAGGTGGACTTATGACCTAGGATCACTTATATTTTCGCAAAAATAGTTCGTAAACTTGTCTCTTATTCAAATGCGTTTTCGAAAATACTAACATTTGTCTTCTTTCTTTATGGATTTTGTGGGTGTAATCCGCTGAAAACCCTCAGGAGACAACACTCCTCCTCTAGGGTAACCTAGAGGTTTAAAGGCTTGTTGCACATGCTCAGTGCAATCGCGTCACCTGCGAAAGTGGTGTAATAAACTGGTAGTATAGATTTTCTTTTTCTTTGTTTTGCTCGGGACGAGCAAAAGAATAAGTGTGGGGGTGTGATTGGTATCCAATATTGCATATTTTACATCATAATCCCCATGCATATTACAAATAAATATATGAATTTTAATCCTCTTCTCTACATATTTGCAGGTACACATTTAAGAGAGAGATTTTCAAATAATCACTTAATTACCACTAATTAAGTGATTAATCCAAGCTTAAGGATAAAGCCAAATCTAAACCCAAGATCCAGAGAGATTCGCTCAACCAACGGAGATTCTAGAATGTCCACGTGGCCAACAACCCCGTAACCACTCAGCAACAGAAATCCGTTGCTGAACGGATTCGGTTACGCCGCGGACGCGCGGCAGGGCGCGGCAATCTTGGGCCGTTAGATCCCGGATTTTGTGGCAACAACCTACTCTCCAGAAGCTTCTCCAATCTGCTATAAATACTGCATCATCACCTGCGATCTAAGACTGATCAGAGAAGAGAGAGAGATTAGTGAATAGATTGTAATTTTGTTAGGTTTTGTTTAGGATTTTTAGTTCTCTCTAGGATCTTCTCCTCCCTAGATTTCATTGCAAGAGAGATTTGTATGAGAGAGAGAGCTTGTATCAACAAGGAGTGACAACTTGGAGCTATACAAGGATTGATCCATTCTCTACATATCTACTTGAGCTTGATTCTAGTTTGTCTTCTTCACTTACTTTTATTTTGCTTTGTTACTTGCTTTGTTAATTTCTAGCAATTCAATCATGCTTTGCTTTGCTTTTGTAATGTCTAGTAGCTAATTTCTTGTTCCATGTACTAGCTAACCACTACTCTTGCTAACTCCTAACTCATGGGTGATTGCTTTACTTCATCTTGCAATTTGTATGATCTTCTCTTCTCCGATGGGTTTTGTTTCATTTCTTGGCAAGAATCTTGTTGTAATTCTCCATATGATTCATGTGTGCCTCATGTAGAGCCTAGTCTTTGAACTAGTGTCTTGATGGAACATGGAGATGGAGCACCAATATGCTAATTGATGTACAACTTCACTACTTCCATTAGTGAAAGTTGTATGTTCTTCATTTGCATCCCTTGAGTGTATCTCTTGTGATTCCATTAGTGAAAGTCTATCTTGTAGGCCGATGACCATCTATGGAGGCTACAAGACAAGTCCAAGAATGAATCCCCATCATCTTAGTGGGAAAGTAATTAGATCACAAGCAAGACAAATACATGCCGATGAATCAACATGAGGCACGCATCACTATCACGGAGTTTAGTTAGTTTAGCAAGGTAGTTAAGGTTAGCTAGTCATGGATTTCTTGCATTCAAAGTTTTCTTGATTTTACTTTCTTTTTAGTTGTTAGTTCAAATCCATCTTAATCTTGATTTCTCCCGATTTCCACCATGAACATAGCCACTAATTCTTTTATTTGTTTTTCTTTTGATTCTTTATTCTTGTAAACAAAGAAGAGTTCTCGTTTTATCTTCTCACGTGTATCGTAACGTTTCTACACTAGCTCTCCCTGAGATCCGACTCGGTATAGCCTTGTGCTATAGCGGAGACAAGAAAGGGTACATCAATCACATTCTATACACATAATAAGTACGCCCTTTCCCGTCTTAATCAGCAACGGCGCCAATTTGTTGATCGAGTTTTCCTGCACACAAAATATGAATATTAGATCTGAGAATTAAAGGTGTGCGAGGTGCTCAATACTAATCCGCGGTAGCAAGGCTATGCGGGTCGTGATCCTCAAGGAGGGACTGCGATGGAAGCGTTAAGCAAGTTATCTCTAAAAATTATCTTTTTTTTTTATTGTTAAATAGCGGTGTTTATTTACAATGGGTGGTATTTACAATGAAGTGAAGAAAAGAATTGTGGAAGATGTGGATCAAAACTAAAGAAAGAAAATAAAGAAAACACGTACGAACCTCTTCAGCCTGCTTACCTTTGATCCGTGCGATGATTTACCTTTTCTCGGAAGACTTGCAAGTATGGCGTATAGGATGTTCATCGCCATAAGCCATCAAGGGATCTTCGTTGGCTAGGCAGTCTCGAAGCAGTTGGGTCTCATTGTTCACAAGGCATTAGAGAACACATAGAAGAAAGAAAATAGGAACATAGAAACACAAGAATAAACAAGAGATGAAAAACATAAAATAATAACAAAAACGAACCTTAAATGGATTTCATTAACAATGGAAGATAAGCGGGCTTATACCGCTGTCACCTCAGTACAAGCGAAGACTCCATCCTCCATGAAAGTTTCCTCCACTCTCAGTTACAAAGTTTACAAAATAAAAACGAAAATAAAATCTAACCTAAAAACTAAACCCTAGCTTTTGGCCCTTTGCTCGCCTCTGGACCACGCTGTACGTTGCACTGCAGGGGATATTTATAGGTGCAGAAGGCAGAGGAGTCCTGGATGAACTTGCCCACGAAATCTGGGATTCTGGATCAACTAGATTGCCGCGGTTTTGCGGCGGTTCCGCGGCACTTTTGTGGCTTCTGGCCACGCGCTTTGGCGCGTGGCTTCGTCTGGTCCGTCCATGTGGGCGCCAGCTTCTGGAAGTATGATCCTGGCTCTTCATATTGGGATTTCGATGTAACTTGATAATCAAGTTACCTAGATTTTGAATTCTCCCAATCTCTTTTAAACGAATTTCCTTCTCATCTTTGGCTTTTATGCTCATCCTGCAAGAGTTTAGGGTTGGGTAGAATTCTATCCTTCCCTCAACTTTAATAATTGCAACTTTAGCCCTTGTATATTTGCACTTTGACAATCTGATATTTGCACTTTTACACCTGGGCTTCAAATGTGGGCTTTTGGGCTTCATTAAGCTTTATTTATTATTAAAATAATAATTCGAGGCCTGCACACAATAAATAACAAAATATTAATAATTGTGCAGAATTAAATGAATAAATATGAAAATGTGATGGTAAATATGATGATAAAAATGCATTTTTGACTACCAATCATGGCTCGATTAGCTCTACAGCGAGTCATCGCTTGACGTGTGGAACAGATCATTTAATGAACCGGGAAGTCCGCGCGTCAAAAGGTGATGTCCCGTCGGTTCCCCAGGATAACTGGCAGTGCACTCATGACATGGCACGGATTCGCACCCGACGGCCGCGTCTCTTCGATGGACGTGCCCCGTCAGCACCGCCTTAAATGCGTCCAGAAAGTCGCATCTTTATCCCAAAGAGGCGCGTCTCTCTGAAGTTCGCGTCCTTCCAGTCCGGCCTAACAATCGCGTCTGCCCAATGGAATATCAGTCGCGTTTTTATTTCCAAAAGACGCACCCCATGAATGTCGCGTTTTTAAAGCAGTACTATCTCTGCTCTTCAAAAAGAACTGACGTTCAGTCCTTGCTTCTGCAAATCAGTTCAACAATACACTGGCACAAGCAGACGACTGTCCACTCCTGACTTAAAGTGCACCCACGACAGACTAAAAGCAATCGGGGAGGTTTAGACTGTGTATCTAGACACTCAACACGATCAACTCTGGTGGCCTCAAAAGAGTTCAACAGTACACTCACGAAGACCATACTTCAGATAAGATCAAACCTGGAGCATTAACAGTCCAGTCATAAGGGTAAGCTCAGCTAGAGTCCAAAGTATTTCGAAATCCGTCCCAGTTAACCGCGGAATATCGAAAACTTTGGAGGGGGTTCTGTAGGCTGTCTAAAAATCATTAAAGACAAGCTATTAAAAAAGGCAGAGTTTCAGGTTCTAGATGCAGGACTAATGATGGCCATCCGCGTCTCAACCTCAAGGCGCGTGGGCTCGACACCCGCGTCTCAACCTCAAGGCGCGTGGGCTCGACACCCGCGTCTCAACCTCAAGGCGCGTGGGCTCGATACCCGCGTCTCAACATCAAGGCGCGTGGGCTCGACACCCGCGTCTCAACGTCAAGGCGCGTGGGCTCGACACCCGCGTCTCAACGTCAAGGCGCGAGGGCCCAAAGCCCGCGTCACAGTATCAAGGCGCGTGAGAGGAAACCCACGCCTCGGTTATAACCGCCCTGGTTATGGGGCCAGTCGCCGCCCACATAGCGGGGAGGTCAGCCCCTCATTGTGGAGCACTTTTAGGGGGCACGTTCACCCCTGGAGCCTCTATAAATAGCCCCGTCGCTATGGACAACAAAAAGGAGAACAAGAACGTCGGAGAAAAGGGAGAGATCAGAGATAAACAACAGACTACACCCAGGCAGACAGAGAGAGAGAGAGGCAAGAGAGAGCTCAACTCTTCAGCAAGCTCGCTGCGTACGAGTTGCCCCTTTGCCTACCTTCTCTTTGAGAGTTTTGGTATACAGAGCTGTGTTACTCCTTCTACCAGCCAAAGAGAAGATCCCTGACGATCCCGACGGTCATCCGGTCAACGGAGAACAAGATTCACTCTCCACCGCCACTTGAAGAACCTAGCTTTAAACAAAGGGAGGATTCAAGATTCAACATCCTCCCTCCCTTGTAACTGGAAGGAAAACAGTTTTGTTGTAATTTTTCATCTGATTCAAGGAAATTTTACAGCGAACACCTTTATTCCTTTTTCCGGCGCGTACACACATACCACACCACACTGTTAGTTTTTCTCTGTCAGTCCACCACCGCAACACACTGGCAGTTTTGCTCTGCCCGGTCTTTCCTTTTTTCCACCTACTGATTTTTATGCTTGAGGGTCTTAGGCCAGCATCGCACTAGTACTTCTAACCTGAAAGGTGTCTTCTTTCTGTATGCTCTGACAGGTCTGATCGGGAGTATCCAATCGCTTGTGGCGAAGTTTTATCCACCATAAATTGGCTTTCATTGAGTCTTGATTCTACATTCGAGATCTTCGTCCCTTCCAACCCAATTCCCTAGCATCGATTGCCTCGACAAAACAAACGATCGTTGGGGGCATGGTCCCCCGCACACGCTGCCAATCATGAGCATGCCTCAGAGGATGTCGGCTCCTCCTTATCTTAGAAGACATCCACCAGCGCCCGATCGCCACCACTATACGAAGGCCAGATCCTTCAGATGATCACTGACATGAAGGAGCAGATGAAAGAGCATCAAGCCCGGTTAGATCACGATTAGAAGCAGCGACTCTCGATCGCGAGAACATCGTTCACGAGTAGGAGGCGCTGAAACAACTCAATGACTTAATTCTAGGCTCAGGTCGACGCCCTCCAAGGCACCTAGGTACAAATGCAACCAGAGGGCGAACTCGGAAGGTGGGAGATGCAGGTCGATGAGCCCATCACGAATTTGAGGTGGCCCAGACCGACGTCTCTCCTACGCAAAGACGGCTCCGACAATGAAGCTGATTCTCCTCGTTTCCAGATGAGGGTTCATTATGACCAAACTAGGAGGAAGATCGAGGAGTTTCTTGACATCAAAAGGCTCAACAAGCTGGTCCAGAGGCAGATCCAAGAGGCGAAGCTGCAATTCCGTAGCGGACACATGCAGCTGCCAAAGTCTCTGACTCCCTTCTCTCTGAGAAGATCCTAGAATGTGAGTTCCCGAAGAAGTTCTCAACCCGACCTTTATCACTACTCCGGAGCTAGCGATCTAGTCTAATACATCAGGCACTTTCGAGGTGCTCTGCAGGAGAGCTCCAGATTCCAGGAAGAGGAGTAATTCACCGACGCATTTCCTGCGATGAGCTCCTTCTCCTTCTTTCTCGTACACATCATCAGGAAAGAGGCTCCAAGCCTCGAGATCGAAGACTGTTTACCCAAGATCGAACGAACTGGAAACGAAAATTGCCTGATCAAGTTGAACAAGAATCCTACCTCTCAAACTTGATGGCGACACCATGTCACGGCAACTAACACGCCGTGACAGCCCCTTCACGACAACTAATGTGACGCACCTCCAGACTCCAGAAAGCGAGAGACTGCTCATTATTCTCCCCATGTCCCCTTTTTTTTCTTTCCTCCGTCTGATAAAAAGTAAGGGAGAAATCATGGCGAACCGTCCAAGAAAAAGCCCACAACAAGGTCAGGGTTCTTAGTGAAATTTGAAGAAGACTAAAGAGAATGAGGATGATGTCTCTCCCCTAGATCATTCCCAATTTATAGGTGAATGAAGGAGTTCGTTGCATCAATGCGAGCCTTGAAAGTACACGTGCTCCTGAAAAGTCAGCCCACGACCTGAAAAGGTAGGCCAACAGAAAAGACGAAAACCCAACTGTCACCACCAAGCCATTATGATGTTGGAAAATAATCCATTAGTCATAAAGGTGCGAGGATTCGAATTGGCCCTTGACGCGACTAGATGACAAATTGCTGCCAGAAGCGTTAGCTCCCATTAATTTTGAGGATCCGCAGTAATGCAAAGAGATAAACCGGATGATCTCCTAACTACAAGTACTGAAGATAGAGACAAAAGTAGACTTCTAGCAGATTCCACTGCCACACTTCTCCTCTTTGAACTACGACAAGTGCGGAAGTGGAGGGACATCTGTAGTGATCAAAATTTGACCCCGTCAGAATCACGACACGTGTACTGAAGTAGGATCATAAACTAACTCTCTGGAACCTGATTTGAAGTCTCTATCACTCCCCCTCCGAAGACTTCCCACGTCTATGACTCTAAATTCATATCGCCTCCCCAAGGCACTCCGACTCTAATCCAAGAGTCATGCCACGTGGCAACAACTTTTTTCACCCAGCGATAGATCGAGATAAATCCCACAGATCGCGAAGGTGGTTGAGCATCCTTATCTCCCTACTCGATCGGGACTCTGTAATGATCCTATAACTCATCAAACAATTGGGGATAACAATGAATAACCCTCCAGCTCGTCAATCCCAAGTACCAAGATTCAACCCATGCGATTGCGTAGATCAACAGATTCAAACCAATCAATTGAGATCTACATCTATCTGCATTCCCTCCACCACCTCTGTCAGGTATAAATACGCCTTCTCTAGAAGGAGGTCGCTCCTAATCCTCAGAGCATATATCACACCACGCTAGTAGTTTTCATCTGTCAGTCCACTACTACAACACATCGGCAGTTTCCCTCTGCCAGGTTTTCCCTCTTTTTCACTTACTGATTCTTACGCCCGAGGGTCTCAGGCTGACACCACATCGGTGCTCCTAAACTGAAAGGCATCTTCTCTCTGTATGCACTGACAGATTTGATCGAGAGCATCCAATCACTTGTGGCGGAGTTTTATCCACCACAATTCTCTTCCCTAGACTGTGGACCATTCGCAGGGCCATTTGTAGCCTGTTTCTACTTCAATCACATCAACAACACCATCGCCCCCTGCGGCCGCGCACATCTTGTTCAATCCACCCAGCGTATCCATTTCAGGAACTGCTACCGAGTGAACAAAAGCAGGATTGAAACAGTGTCCTATATTCCTGGAAGAACCTTCGCCATCCACCTGAGGTATTCCTGCATTACAAGAAAAATAGATCATCAGCAGAACAATAGCAGCTATTTCTTACTAGACAAAGTAAGGCTGTAACCGAACATGTCGAACTTTCCATAGGGAATATTCAGCAGATATAGTACAGTCATTAACTAAACACATTACGAATTAAATTTAAAAGGAAGAGGTTACATGCTCCTTATGGTACAATCAAATCTCAGAAGAAAAAAAATTATTTAGACCAATATTGAGATTTAACATTTTTGGACTGGAACTACTCAGACGACCATAAATATTCATCATCATCAATATCATCTGGACCTTCTTCCATCTACTAGGGGCAACTGTGGAGCACAAGGCTACAACAACAACAACAAGAACAACAACAAGAAGAAGAAGGAAGATTTTATCCCCAACAACAACAGTCATGCTGTCTAAGCTCGTGTAACCTAAGATAAATGCTCCAAGCTTAATTTTTGACTATGATTGAGTCAAGAAGATAGTAAACAGTATTTACTGAATGTCACATGCCATGCATTTAGATAAAATAGTTTACGTGGCCCTTCTCAGGCCAACCATATTAGAAAAAGAATCAAGTTAACATGTAACTGTATTAGATAATAAAATATATAACATATATTACCATAATCCACAACCTTGCATGCCCTCCCTTTTGAGAAGTCCCTGTTAGGCGTGCGCAGGTGCAACAACCAATGAAAAACCCCAACCACAGAGAGAGATACACAAGATAAGTACCCAAAAGACAAGAATAAATAAACAGGGGATAAAGTCAAACACAATATTTAACGAGATTTGACAATTTGCCTACGTCCTCGGGGTAAGGGGGAGAGAGATCTTATTGATTCAACAATCAATTACAGGTTTCAATTCATGAGGGTAGAGAATCCTAGAGCTTTAGAAAATCACAATTGGATTTGACTCCTGACCATGAAGTCTGAATCCCAATAGGAGAAGCAGATCCATCTATCGGCCGACCAGTCGGTCGACCGACCTCTTCCTTCGGTTGACCGGTCGGTCGATCATTGCCAATAGAAAGTTGGTGCGTGACAGTCGGTCGACTGACCGAGCTGCTGCTTTGCACCCTATGCATGCCGGTCCGCCGGCCTCTGTTCTGACATATTGTGGATTGCGTTCTCGCTTCTTTTGGACTCCGATCTCTACACTATTTCTTCCAATGAGTTAAAAAACTCTTCCAACAAGCTTTTATCTCTTCTCTTCCTACAATTCTCTACTTCGGTGAAGATTTTTCAAATCTGAGCCAAACTCTAATGAACACTCGGCGAAATCGACATACGAACTCGGCGAAATCGACACACGAACTCGGCTTGAGTGTTCCGAACGAAATCGACACACAATCTCAGCGAAATCGACACACGATCTCGACTTGGCCGAACGGACCAACCAGTTCCAGACAAATCGTCAGCACCCTTATAATTGATTTTAAATGATCACAGATTCAAATTGGGTTTGTCGTCCCCTCAGGCAACTATCTCCAAACTCCAATATCAATTGTAAAGATTTCAAATTTCAGCTCACCTATCCAAACGGAATGCACCATATATGCCATCCAACATTCCACCGAAGAGAATCAACACCATATGAGCTGACCAACGAACGTGTCTACAACTCAACAACTGAATGAAACACCATTACAAATGACCTCAAGAAGAACCCAACATGAGTCAATACTGACTCCAACTGACTGGCACTCCAGTCCAAATGTCTTCAAGACGATCCAACACATAACCAACTTTGGCTCAACAAACTGGATGCATGCCCCCTTTATGTAATCTCAACTATCTTCTTATCGAAAGATCAAATGTTCATCGTGATTACAACACTTCACCTCTATGTGAAGTCCAAATTAGCTCCCGCTGCTAATTCTCGAGAACCTAAATACACCAAATAGTTTCATACAGGCTGCATCGCTAAATGGCTGCGCCATCACGGTTGCCTACGTACCTTGCCCGAGGGATCAAGTCATCCGTAGTTCATTAAAATGAGCTCCATCAAGCTCAAGTAACTGTGACTAAATCTTCAGCAGCGAACCGAACTGGCTGAGTTATAAGAAGCTTCTTACCGATACTGTCATGAAGAACAACGGCCTTCAATTTGAGCTTGTCACGCTTATCAGCTTGAGATTCATGCTTTTTAACCTACTTTTGTGGATTTATCTTGGTTCCAATAGCTGCAAATAATTCGACATCTCATCAATGTCCTCAACTTGTTCAGCATCAAAACTGGCTACATGATCTCCACCTGGTGTCATATCCGGTAAAATCTTTACTGATACTAAACCAACTGGAGGTGGTAGAGTATCATCAACCCCACCCCCTGCGATATATTCTTGTTCTTCAACTCTCCACCTGCTGAGAGATGGTAGATTTTAATAATGAAATCTCATCAAACGTGACATGCTTACTCAACACAATTTTATTTTTTCGGGATCCCATAATTTGTAGCCTTTCATAATTCTTTTGACACCCAAAAATACAAACTTTTTTGCTCGCGGATTTACCTTGCCATCTTTGGCACTAAAGTAGGCCGGACATCCAAATATCCGCAGCAAATCACAGTCCTGAGCAGCTCCACTTGTTCAAATATTCAACAGAGTTTGCCTCTCATCGCAGTCGATGACAGTCCATTTATGAGATGGCTAGTATATACAATTGCCTCAGCCCAAAATGATTTGTCTAATCGTGCATTAGACAACAGACACCGAGCCTTCTCCAGTAAGGAACGGTTGATTTTTTTAGCCAACCCATGTATTTCATTTGTGAAGTGAGTACCAATACCATTATTCTTGCCAAATAATAGGAATTGGTTCTTCTATTTTTTAACATAACAGTTTGGAGCTCCTTAATCTTCCTACCAATTTGTTTCTCCATCATATCCTTCCACTTCACCATCATAGCTAGGGTTTCAAATTTTTATCTCATGGGTATATACAACAATGCCTAGATAAATTATCAATAAAAGAGATAAAGTACCGATGACCTCCCAGTGACGCAGTGTTGATAGGTCTCCAAATACTTATGTGAACACAATCAAGAAGACCTTCCGAGCGGTGAGTAGAGGTGCCAAATTTCACCTTCATCTTCTTGTCCGAATGTCGTGTCCACCCAATTTCATGTCGCAGGTAGATGCACCTTATAATGATCCCTTATTTGTTAGAGCTTGCAAAGACTTTTTCCTGTATGTCCGAGTCTCATATGTTAAGCCTGTGTACAAATATTATCTGAAGAAATAGAAGTCGCCAGCTGCCATGTAACTGTACTACTTATCAAGTAGTATAGGTTATTGCATCAGATTCAACACCACCATCGAGCCTCTAGTCATATTGAGAACACCATTTTTAACATATACTCCATGACCCAATACTTCCAAGGTAGCAACAGAGATAAGATTTTTTTTTCACTTGAGTTACATACCTTACTTTCTTTACTTCCGTACCATCCCATCAAACATCTTGATACGAACTGTACCTTTCCCTTCCACTTTACACGGATGATCATTACCCATGATAGCGAAACATCCATCTAGCTTATAAAAGTTAGAAAACCAATCCCTTTTTGGGCATACATGATAGGTAGCTCCAGTATCTAACATCACTCAAGTCTCCTGAGTATTCAACAATAGGAGTAGTAACGGAGAAAGAGAATACCTATGAGTCTGAATCCGATCCATCTACTTGTGAAGTACTAACTTGAGTACTGACTACCTATGCGAGATTTGCCTCAGTTTTTGATATCCTTTTCTTATTCTTATCCTTGATTCTTGACAATCAACCTTCCAGTGCCCTATCTCTTTTCAGAAGGCACAATGTTTCTTCTTCAGATCTATGAACCATGGTCTAAACTTTGATCTCTCATGCTCGCCTTTGCCCTTCCGATTGAGACCTCTGCCTCTTACTATCGACGCCTCTACTAATGTACCCTCAGAAGAAGACAGTTTTGTTGGCCCAAAGGCCCATCACTCTAGTTTTGATGATGATTAACTCATGTAGTTATAGTACTAATGATTTTGTATTTAATTAGTCTCAGATATATGATCAAGATCTTAGTAGGTATTTAGCTTCAATAAAGGATTTCAAGTCAAGTTTTGGAGCTAGCACGTGTTGATTCAAGAGCTTATGCATCAAGACCACATCAAGTACTCGAGAGGAGACTAGCTCATTGATCACGGTTTGGATCAAGTCAAGAAGGAGAAGAAGATTTTCTAGTGAAGACCTTCAAGAGAAGACTTGTGTCTAGGTTTGTTTTTAGTAAGATTTTATTTTTAGATAAAATGTAAAGGATAGAATAGTTGGTGGATTGCTCAAGTATCATATACACTCACACACAAGATTTAGGTGAGTTTTTATAAACGACTTTTCATTTTGGAAAAATACGAAAGAATTTTCATTTTGAAAAAATACTGTTTTGGTTTTTGGATTTTCATATATACGTGTTTTAGCCAAAACTATTTTAGAGCTTAATATCAAAAATATAGATATTTCATCATATATGTGTAGTGGATGGATATCTAAGCTTTAAAAGTGTTCAAAATATCTTGTTTTTATATTTGGAGAAGTTTTGAAAAAATCAATATGGAAAAATACGGTTTTTGTTTTAAGCCAAAAATTTTAAGTTACAAAAATAGTTCAAAATGTTTGTAACATGCTTTGATTTTTACTCAAACATGTTTGTATATCAAAGTATAATACTGAACTTATTTTTTGAGATTTTATGAGATTTTATTGAAGGAAAAATGACAAACTTTTAATCCCTAAAAAGACTGATTTTGGCCTTCTGTCGGTCGACCGCACGGTCGATCGAGACAGGGGTAGGTCGACCGGGCAGTCGATCGACATGCACAAAACGTTCACGGCCAGGGTCGGTCGACCACGGTCGACCGACGTGCACAAAACGTTCACGGCCAGGGTCGGTCGACCGCGGTCGACCGACGTGCACAAAACGTTCACGGCCAGGGCCGGTCGATCACACGGTCGACCGCCAAAGAGTGTCTGCTCTCTGGAAATGGCCCGGTCGACCGCTATGCCATTGCCCTGAAGGCGGTCGACCGACCTTCCCAACGGTCAAAAAATCGACAGTTGGCGGTTGACTGGGCAGTCGACCGACAGCAGCGTCAGCTGCTAATTTGGACCCCAACGGTTAATTTTTTGTTAGCCTATAAAATGGGGTTCCCATGGACTGTTTTACACAAGATTTGAAAAGAGTTTTTAGGCTAGTCTTGCATACCTATTTCAGTGGTTTTCTCTACAAGTTTTAGAGCCAATATTTCCAAATCAAAAGGAGAGTTTATCAAGAGTTTTCAAAAGAGCTTTTTCTTGAGTTTTTCACCACACATTCCATCCTTATTTTTCTCACACACACTTGAGCTATCCATTGCTATATCAATCCTATAGGGATCTTTGTTGTGAGAGGATTTTAGGTGATCAAAATGTTTAGATCACTAAGTGTTTCATCATTGTACTTTGAGGAGGCGGACTTGCGGGTTCAAGATGTTTCGAGTTCTAGTGAGAGTTCATTGTAGAGGTGCGGCCTCGGCAAGCTAGTGTGCTTGCGGTGTGTTGTTCTTGCAGGAACAAGAGAGGGACTAGAGAGTCCAAAGGAGTTCTAGTGTGAACTCGCTTCTAGGTGTTGCGGCACCGAGTGATCCGGTGGGATCGTTTTCTAGTGAAAATCCTTCATAGTGTTGAAGGCGGGGACGTAGAGCAAGTGTGCTCGAACCTCGAAACAATTCTCCCGTGTTTGCGATTGCTCTCTCTATCTCTCACTTATCTTTATATCTTGCATGCTTATATTGCTTTTATCTTTACATACTTGATATATTCTTGTGCTTATATTGATACATGCTTGGGGATTGTTTGCTCACAATTGTATTCAACGAAGAGAGCCATAGCAACACCTCAACTCTTATCTAGAGGAATCTTGAGGAGATAGTCCAGAGCCCTTCACGGGGAATCCGGCTACACTCTTAGGTTATACTTGGTGTGTTTACCTTAAGAATTTTTAGTTTGCATAAATAGTTTTAATTCCGCATTAATTCATCATTAGATTAGCTAGTCACCTATTCATCCCCCTTCTAGGTGATTTCAATTGGTATCAGAGCCTCGTGCTCTTGATTTGGGTCTAACCACCTTGAGTTAAAGATCCTTTTTTATAGCTAATCACAATATTTATTTTACACACACATGGATTTCATGTCACCTCCCACTTTTGATATTCTTAACATCCAAACTTAGAAAGTTAAGATGTCTATGTACCTCAAAATCCTAGGCATTCATGTTTATTTTGCCACTATTAAAGATTTTTATTGTTTAAATGGCAAAAATATTGAGGATAATACAAAAGCCATCCATGCTTTAAAGAGTACCCTAAATGATGAATATTTATCTAGGGTTGCTAATATTGATTCGACTTTTGTAGTATGGAACACCATTATCTCCCTTGGCGAACAAAAGCAATACTATGCGGGGAGCGACTCGGATGTTAGAAGTGAGGCTTCCAACGCATGCTATATGGTCCAAGGGGATAACTCGCTTGAGGTAAACTCTAAATCTGAGTTAGAAGAGGAGATTGATATGCCTTATAATGAACTTGCATCTTTTTGTCAACAACTCCTTGAAAAGTATGACATGCTTAAAAAGAAAAATAAGAAAATGAAAATGAAAAATAAATTTGATTCCTTGTTAAAAGAAAAAGATTCTTTTCAAACAAAAGTGGAATGCATTTCAAAAGAAAATGATTTATTGAAAAAGGACAATATTTCCTTAACTTCTAAATTGAATGATATTTGTGAAGAAAATAATGCTTTGAAAAATAAAATCTTTTTGGTAGAAAAGGAAAAAGAAATTGCTTTACAAGAAAATAACTCTTTGAAAAGAAAAGTTATTTCAAAAGAAAAAGAAAATGTTTCTAAAAAGAAAAGGAATAATGATTCTCATTCTCACCATGCTTTACATGCCACTATTGATGAAAATGAGATTAAATTTTTAAAAAATAGAATAGATTGTTTGAAGTCAACTTTGAGCAATTGTGCATTTAACCATAATAAATTGGAAACCTTATTTTCAAAGAAACAAGCTCCACATGTTCATACAAATCACCCACGTCACACATATGCACATTTTGCACACCATGATCACACTCATACTCATGTGCATTCGAGAGTATACAAGTGTACACATTGCGGCTGCAAAGGCCAGTTAGCAAAATTTTGTTATGATAAGATAAATGCTATTAATTTTGCTAACAAAAATGTTTGGGTTCCAAATCATGCTAACCCCCGTGGACCCAAAAGAAAACAGGTACCAAAATCTCTACCTTTTGTATTTGATGTAGGTGCGGGCTCTCACAAAACGTGAGAGGTTTGGTGCCTTGGTGGTGGTGCATGGACTAGATGGACATACATTTGATGCACCACTATCAAGGAAGTTTGGTGGGAAGACCGCCATGTTTTGGAGACTTAGAGTATAGTTCTTTGGCTTGATAACTATCTCTAAACTCCATTTAGTTTATATGCTTTTATATTTGATGATTTTTTTTGACATGTGTTAGTTTTATGTTAAAACAATCATGGTTTTGTGCTTCATGTGGTAAATACTTGTTTAGATGTAGTTTTTGTCAAAACTTGTGTATACACGTGTACAAGTAGTGAGTAATATTTGATTCATATACGGTTGCACTTTATTGTTCATTTGTACTCACTACATGCACATGTATAGCCTAGTTTTGATGATTCCCTCATTTAAACTTGTTTTGCCTATTTTTGTGCATGTTTTACTTCATGTATATGTAATTTTTGTTCAAAACTAATAAATATACATGTATGCCCTTGAGTCACTTGCCTTCATGTAAATACTAGCATAGACTCTTTTTATATTTGGGATATGTATGCATATTGTTAGTTTTGGATAAAAACATACATATATCTAAAAGTTTATTTTTAGATGAAAAATGAATTTTCATGTTTTTCACATGTTTGTTTTTGAGTCTTATTGATTATCTTTATCAAAAAGCTAATTACATGATTCTTGTGCACTCACACTTCATTTTGTTTACTCATGATATTATTTTCATGAAAATTTTTGAGCTATATAGATTTTGAGTGTCAACTCTTGTGTATTTGGTATGATTCATGAGATATATATGTTTTAATTTCATGTTTGAAGGATCTTTAACTAGTTTTTTAAAAATTACTTTAACTAGTTATTTATTCTTCATTTGGTAGTATTTTCACAATAAAAATATTTTCAAACTCTTTTTTTGAAAACCCCTACCAACCCCTATAAGAGCGGATAGATGGGCGACCATGCCTTGTATGCTCAAATTACATATCTTTTATCATGTGCATGAAAAGGGTGGATTTTTATGAGTTATACATAGGGGTGACAATTGGGTCGGGTCGGGTCGACCCGAGCCGATTACTGTTCGACCCATATAATAATCGGGTCGGGTCGACCCGACCCGATTATTATACGGGTCAAAAATTCAGACCCAGACCCAGGCCCGACCCATTCTTAGTCGGGTCGACCCGACCCGACCCATTTGACCCGATTATTAAATTTTAAATACAATTTCTTTACACTTTATTATCAAATTGCTGGGTGGTATAATTAGTCATCACACTAAACTCCACACACTAGAGGCCACGGGTTCAAAACTGGTCTTACGCATATTTTTTGACAATTTGATTTAGGCGAAGGGGAGGAGGCGGGGGCGGCAGAGGAGGAGATCAAGGGGAGGAGGCCGAGGAGGAGAGAGAATAATCGGGTCTGGCGGGTTCGGGTCGACCCGACCCATTTAATAACGGGTCGACCCGATTATGACCCAAACCCGATTAGCCCAAACCCAGACCCGCTAACTTCGGGTCGGGTCGGGTCTGGCAGGTCGCGACCCGTCTGCCACCCCTAGTTATACACTTGCTTCTCATCATAGTTTCAATTGGTATCACAATTGACATTTTTTTGTATACTCATAATTTGTTTCTATATATGTATGCTTTAAATTTCAAATAATATCAATTTCTATTGGTATTTTCATTTTCATACATATATATGATTTGTTTGTGCTTGATTTACGATTTATTTACATGTTTAAAGCACAAAGTTTGTTTATACTAAGTTTGATTTAAATCTTGATTTTCAATTGGTATCTCAATTGGTACTATAATAAGCTTATGTATTATTTTCAATTGGTAGTTTTTATTGATATCAAAATTTACAATATACTTCAATTGGTATCAATATATTTCAATTTCCAATTGGGTTTAAATTTCATTTGGTATCAATATGTTTTACCTATTTGGTATCAAAATTTACTATATATTTTAATTGATATCTATATATAAAATATTTTCTTTCATTGATATAAAAATGTACAAGTGTTTCAATTTCAATAGTATCATATAGTTCCTATTTCATATGGTATCAAGATCTTGTGATATCTCAAATTGATTTGTTGATTTAAGAAAAATTTAAAATTTGTATTGTTTATTTACAATTGGTATCTTAAAATTTTGTATCTCAAAATTTGATTTATTACCTTGAGTAATTATCAAAATTTGTTTTAAAGTGACTTAAAAAATGTTTTTGTTATGTATTGCTTATATGCAAGGGGAGCTTAATATCTCTTCTACATATAGATTCATGTTGAGTGTATCTTATATTGAGGATGTTGACATCTCCTTTATGTGATACATGTGTGTAGGGGGAGGTTAACATCTCCACTTATGCATTGTATATTATGCGTTTATGTGAGTTAGGGCTTGTCATCCCTTCTTCATGTAATGCATATATGCAGAGAAGCTAACTTAACGTCTTCCTCTTCATTAATGTATATCGCATATATATCTTTATTGTTGATTTGGTTTTTACCCCTTTGTTGATGATTGACAAAAAGGGGTAGAAAGATTTTGAGTTTATATATGCATATTTGTGTTTTTGCATATATTGAGTTTATGCATCTTATGTTTTTGAGGAGAATGTTTTTGAAAGTTTAAACAAAAAGGGGGAGAAATTTTTTGGAAAAAGAACTTTTGATTTATGCATGTTTCTCTCACCCTATTGATGCATATATATATATGTGTGTTTAGTTTATGCGCTTCATTGTTATATCTATGTGTTTATTATTATGCATGAGTTCAGGGGGAGCTTTTATGAAGCTTAACTTTAATCCATGCATATATAACTCCATGAGTTTTGTCATCATCAAAAAGGGGGAGATTGTTGGCCCAAAGGCCCATCACTCTAGTTTTGATGATGATTAACTCATGTAGTTATAGTACTAATGATCTTGTGTTTAATTAGTCTCAGACATATGATCAAGATCTTAGTAGGTGTTTAGCTTCAACAAAGGATTCCAAGTCAAGTTTTGGAGCTAGCACGTTTTATTCAAGAGCTTATGCATCAAGACCACATCAAGTACTCAAGAGTAATCTAGCTCATTGGATCATGGTTTGGACCAAGTCAAGAAGGAGAAGAAGATTTTCTAGTGAAGACCTTCAAGAGAAGACTTGTGTCTAGGTTTATTTTTAGTAAGATTTTGTTTTTAGATAAAATGTAAAGGATAGAATATTTGGTGAATTGCTCAAGTATCATATACACTCACACACAAGATTTAGATGAATTTTTATAAAAGAGTTTTCATTTTGAAAAAATACAAAAGAATTTTCATTTTGGAAAAATACCGTTTTGGTTTTTTGGATTTTTCATATATACGTGTTTTAATCAAAATTATTTTAGAGCTTAATGTCAAAAATATAGATATTTCATCATATATATGTAGTGGATCATATCCATACACTCTAAGCTTTAAAAGTATTTGAAATATCTTGTTTTTATATTTGGAGAAGTTTTGAAAAAATCAATTTGGAAAAATACGGTTTTTGTTTTAAGCCAAAAATTCCAAGTTACAAAAATAGTTCAAAATGTTTATAACATGTTTTGATTTTTACTCAAACATGTTTGTATATCAAAGTATAATACTGAACTTATTTTTATAGATTTTTAGAGATTTTATGAGATTTTATTGAAGGAAAAATGACAAACTTTTAATCCATAAAAAGACTGATTTTGGCCTTCTGCCGGTCGACCGAGACAGGGGTCGACCGCCCGGTCGACCGACGTGCACAAAACATTCACGGTCAGAGTTGGTCGACCGAACGATCGACCGCCAGAGAGTGTCTGCTCTCTGGAAATGGCCCGGTCGACCGGGCGGTCGACCGCTTGGCCATTGCCCTGAAGGCGGTCGACCGGCCGCCGACCTTCCCAACGGTCGAAAAATCGACCGTTGGCGGTCGACCGACAGCAGCGTCAGCTGCTGATTTAGACCCCAACGGCTAGTTTTTTGTTAGCCTATAAAATGGGGTTCCCATGGACTGTTTTACACAAGATTTGAAGAGAGTTTTTGGGCTAGTCTTGCATACCTATTTCAGTGGTTTTAGAGCCAATATTTCCAAATCAAAATGAGAGTTTATCAAGAGTTTTCAAAAGAGCTTTTTCTTGAGTTTTTCACCACACATTCTATCCTTATTTTTCTCACACACACTTGAGCTATCCATTACTATATCAATCCTATAGGGATCTTTGTTGTGAGAGGATTTTAGGTGATCAAAGTGTTTAGATCACCAAGTGTTTCATCATTGTACTTTGAGGAGGCGGACTTGCGGGTTCGCGGTGTTTCAAATTCTAGTGAGAGCTCATTGTAGAGATGTGACCTCGGCAAGATAGTGTGCTTGCGGTGTGTTATTTTTGCGGGAACAAGAGAGGGACTAGAAAGTCCAAAGGAGTTCTAGTGTGAACTCGCTTGTAGGTGTTGCGGCACCGAGTGATCCGATGGGATCGTTTTCTAGTGGAAATCCTTCATAGTGTTGAAGGCGGGGACGTAGAGCAAGTGTGCTCGAACCTCGAAACAATTCTCCTGTGTTTGCGATTGCTCTCTCTCTCACACTTGTCGTTATATCTTGCATGCTTATATTGCTTTTATCTTTACATGCTTGATATATTCTTGTGCTTATATTGATACATGCTTGGGGATTGTTTGCTCACACTTGTATTCAATCAAGAGAGCCATAGCGGCACCTCAACTCTTATCTAAAGGAATCTTGAGGAGATAGTCCAGAACCCTTCACGGGGAATCTGGCTACACTCTTAGGTTATACTTAGTGTGTTTAGCTTAAGAATTTTTAGTTTACATAAATAGTTTTAATTCTGCATTAATTTATCATTAGATTAGCTAGTCACCTATTCACCCCTCCTCTAGGTGATTTCAAGTTTGTCTTGCCTCCTTATTTCATAATTTACAAGAGCTACCGACACATCACTGTAGTTAAGTGTTTATTTATCATTGATCAAAGTCAGGGTGAAGGTCTCATACTCTTCGTTAGGAAGAGAAGTCAGTAGAATCATTGTCTTATCCTATTTTTCGATCTTCACATCCACGTTAACTAAATCTGTAAGAAGCTTGGTATAGTTATTCATGTGTTCATCAATGGAGAGTTCTCTCTTCAACTTGAAGCCATAAAGCCTACTCTTCAATTGCAAACGCGGCTCTATTTTTTTGTCAAATATTTCTTCTTCAGGATCTCCTACAACTGCCTTACAGATGTTTCATATAACACATGATACTTGATGTCTTATGTCAATTAAGACCTTATCAAACCACATGCCGTTCAATTCATCTTTTTTCAATCTTGTTCAGAAGTAACCTCGGGCTTTTTCTCCAATCGTACAGTGTCTTTATGGTTTGATGCCGTCAATGCATCCATCACCTCACATCTCCACATCCCAAAGTTATTCTTGCCATCAAATTTCACCACATCAATCTTCAATGAATGTGGATTCAGGATTACCGTATATGTACTACCCCAGCCATCCTCTCAATAGATTCCTTAAAACAATGCGGAAAACAAACAAAGTTAGATAACAAAAAAAAACTAGATAAAGATAAAATCTTTACCTCAAAGTGAAACCCTAGGAGAGTTTCTGAAACGATCTACTCCACCAAATTTGATTCCTTGAGCAATCCAAATGCTGTTCTGAGATCGACACACGATCCCATAAAAGTCCTAATGCTGCTCCGAGATCGACACACGATCTCCACCAAATAACAACCAATGCTCTTGGAATCGACAGACGATCCTACGATGAACCTGGGATGCTCTAATACCACTTGTTGCATACGCGAATGCAACAACCAATGAGAAACCCCAACTACAGAGAGAAATACATGAGATAAGTACCCAAAAGAGGAACAAATAAACAAGAGAGAAAGCTAAACACAATATTTAACGAGGTTCGGCAATTTGCCTACGTCCTCGGGGTAAGGGAGAGAAAGATCTTATTGGTTCAACAATCAATTACAGGTTTCAATTCATGGGGGCTCTACCCCTTTATTTATAGTTAGAGAATCCTAGAGTTTTAAGAAATTATAATTGGATTTGACTCCTGATTAGAAACGAAGTTTGAATCCCAATAGAAGAAGCAAATCCGTTTGTCGGTCGACTAACCTCTTCCTTCGGTCAACCGGTCGGTCGACCGTTGCCAACAGAAAGTTGGTGCATGACAGTCGATAGATCGTGCCTTTCTTCGGTCAACTGGGCGGTCGACCGAGCTGCTGCTGTGTACGCTGTGCATGCCGATTGACCGGCCTCTGTTCTGGCATGCTGTAAACTGCGTTCTCGCTCCTCTTGGACTCCGATCTCTGCACTATCTCTTCCAATGAGTTAAAAACTCTTCCAACAAGCTTTTATCTCCTCTCTTGTTGCGCGTGCGGGTGCAACAGCTAATGAGAAACCCCAATCACAGCCAGAGAAGTGCCCAAAAGACAAGAACAAATAAATAAGAGAGAAAATCAAACACAATATTTAACAAGGTTCAATTTGCCTACGTCCTCGGGGATAGGGGAGAGAAATCTTATTGATTCAATAATCAATTACAGGTTTCAATTCATGGGAGCTCTACCCCTTTATTTATAACCAGAGAATCCTAGAGTTTAGGAAACCATAATTAGATTTGACTCCTGGTTAGAAACGAAATCTGCATCCCAATAAGAGAAGCAGATACGTCTGTCAGTCGACCGACCTCTTCCTTCAGTTGACCGGTCGGTCGATCGTTACCAACAAAAAGTTGGTGCATGACAGTCAGTCGATCGACCGTGCCTTTATTTGGTCAACCGGGAGGTCGACCGAGCTGCTGCTGTGCACGCTTTGCATGTCGGTTGACCGACAGTAGGCCGGCCTCTGTTCTGGCATGCTGTGGACTGCGTTCTCGCTTCTTTTGAACTCCGACCTCTACATTATCTTTTGCAATGAGTGAAAAACTCTTCCAACAAGCTTTTATCTCTTCTCTCCCTACAGTCCCACACAACAAGTTTGGAGTCAAGACCACCAGTAATAGCTGCATGGATGCAGATTGCACAAAAAGATAATTTAAATGAAGATTACACAAGTAAACACTTTCAAGAAACAAACTATTTTGATAAGATGAAAAGGTTAATTTCCTTTTTGGTTTCGATCACATTAAGCGATTTAGAAAGCGAGCAAACGTTGATAAAATGTTCTTCGCCAAAGTGCTTAGACTGGAGCATAATTCTGACAGGTGAATCCATGTTTTTTCTTGATGAGAGGAGGTTCTGAAATTATGCTCTGAAAACAACATGTGGAATAGACCTAACGAGTTGTAACCCAACACACTGTAAAGATCTTCACAGAGAACGATCAGTAGTAGATGAATATGTTGCAAACTGAAAGAACAGTGAAGCAAGTAGCGTGGTAAAACAAACAAGATGAAGTTGATCAATATCCATGAACAGGTATTCTAATGTGATATGCATCATTTTACTTTGCTAATTATAGTTCATTAGAAGATATTTTTCTAATACCAAGTGTTGCTGGATTGGCGGCACGCTTTGGTTCATGGCACGGGTAGCGCCGTGGGTGGGTGGGTGGGTGTGGGTGTGGGTGTGGGTTGGGGGGGGGGGGGGGGGGGGTGGGGGGTGGGGGGGCGGCGGGGGTGTGGGGTGGTGGTGTTGGTTTGGGTTTATTGAGCTTAGTGATGTGATTCCACATTGTGACAGAGAGAAGACAGTACACCTCCAATTAGAGGTGGTGTTTTATTATATACATTTACAAAAACTACAAAAATAACGGGAAAGCCCTACTTTAATTGATATTACAAAAATTAACCTACAATACTCTAATAAGTAATAACATCAAATAATCAAAATTCTGTTTTTCAAACGTTAAAGCCATGGTGTAAGTAGGGGTGCCATCGGATCGGATATTAACTCTACCATATCCATATCTGCACCCAACCTTCGGATACGGATACGAATACGGATATTGGCGGATGTGAAAAAATGATATCCGTATTCGCCAAAATCGGATATCATATATAAATAGGATATTAGCGGATCAGATGCGGATACTAATCGGATATGTTAAAAATGGATATGGTTAAAGATAAATTAAACAGAAATACTTATATTTCTTTTTATCTCATCTACTACAATATTAAATGTGATACATACTATGATATTATTGTGTACATATCAATACATTCATCGTATTCATTGTCATTTGACTTCTATAATAATAGATTACACGTCTTCCGGTGCTAAATGCCGATTCGGATGCCATGGTTAATGTCGAAATACTCAAAATATCATGTGGTGCTCTTGCAAGAATCGAATACTTTTCACTATTACTTTTTCACCAACTCAAAATATCAAAATTTAGTACCTTATTCTATTGAAGAATAGTCTTCTCCATACCGATATCATTATGAAGCACGAACATTCGGATATCGGATCGGATACGAATAAGATATTACTTTTACCATATCCGTATCCGCACCTACCTTTCGGATACGGATACGGATACGAATATTGACGGATGTGAAAAAATGATATCCGCATCCGGAATGGAGGCGGATTCGGATGCGGATATCCGCGGATAATCCGTATCCGGTGGCACCCCTAGGTGTCTCGAAAGCAAAACAATTCTAGTGTTTGGTACATCAAAACAACTGACCGAATTAATCAGTGCCTCTTTCTATTATTAGGTCGCTACCTTTTGAGATGTGGAGGGTGAACCCAACAAATCAGATGGGATTCGGTTCATGTGTGCAAGCCACACCCACTACAATAAGAGGGTCAATCACGTGTATTGGCTCTCTTACAATATGTGTGTGAGCCTCATACACATATTATAAGAGATTAGAAGAGGTCCAATACACATGTCAACGCGGGATTGACCCTCTTATTGTGGAGTGAATTATGTAACACTTCACTAACCATATATATTTCGCTATCCACAAAGTCAAATTTTGTTGCTTACAAAGTGGGGGAAAAAAAAGGCAAAGGTCTCATGAATAAAATGTAAGTCAAACCATAATCATGAAAGCTTGTGTGAACCCCAAAAATCTCGCCTCACCCATGAAGTATCGGCAAACATGAATCACATGGATAAAATTAGGTTATAAATAGAGAAAATGGCATTGAATTTTCCTATTCCCATTCATATCAACCCATCAAAGAAGAGGAAGATTGGACAAGAAGGGAAGAAGGTTGAAGGAAAGTTAAATTAAAGAGTTGTGATGTTACT
Organism: Agave tequilana; assembly: GCA_038442645.1. NCBI lineage: Eukaryota > Viridiplantae > Streptophyta > Magnoliopsida > Asparagales > Asparagaceae > Agave > Agave tequilana. Next base: position 63,777 of record JAVJIF010025930.1, read on the forward strand.
AAGCTTTAAATTAAAGGTCCAAAGGACTGAAGAAGACACAGCTAAAATAACAATAGTAATAATCTTATGAACTCTAGATCCAATATGAATCTCATCCGAACTCAACCCGTTTACACGAGATTCAATTCACGTGTGTGAGCCACACACACATTATAAAAAGGCTAATCTCACGTTGACACATAGATAAAATATCAGATTTCAAAGAGACAAAGCTTTAAAGTCTTTAAATCTCTTATAATATTATAAGAGAGTGAATTGCACACGTTAATACGAGATTAACCCTCTGTGGGGCTCATATACATGAACCGAACTCGTTTACACACCCCTAATTAGAGTTTCTAGAGTAATTAAGAAAAGCTAAGTTGGTCAAAATCAACCCCCACGCTAGCATGCATTTGTGGCCGACAAAGACAATGTACGTAATTTCCTTTATCAACAAGAAACGTAGCACGTTTATCACGCTTGCATTGCTTTGCCGCACAAAACACCAACACGTGACAATGAGAGGAGAACATTCTACAGTTTTTTCCCCCTTGCAAAGAAGATTCTAGTGGTTGGCAGCTAGAATAGTCTGGCTGCAAAGGACGGCGCCCTGTTGTGGGCACATACATCGTTGTTTTCGCGTGAACTTGAAGGCTTTTTGTTTAGGGCTTATTTGACAAATGGAAGGGAGAAAAATAAAACTGACAGCTGTCAGTTTTTTTAAGTTTTTTTCTAAAGAAAGCTTGATGACGAGCCGCGTAATTTCAATTTTTAAGCTCATTTTCTCTATTTTATAGTAAAAGTGAAGTGAGAAAAAAAGCTGATATTTTGATGAAATTAAACGCAACTTTTTTTTCACTTCTGATTTTCTCAAACAAACAGTCAAGTGAGAAAAAACTGAATCAAGTGAGAAAAAACTGAATATCTTTACTGTAAGTGGGAAAAAATGCTGACATTTTTTTTGGTCTTTCCGCACAGTATTAACAAAAAGGTTTACAGTACAAAAATATCTTTACTATAATTTGTCTCTTTAAAAATCTTCTTATGATGATTTAGAATAAGGACCAATAAAAAAAGTTTATATGAAATCCAAGAGGAAAATTTCAAGCCTGAAAACAAGTCATGAATAATTTTTGATGGCTTGAAAGAAAATGATAGAAACAAAACTCGTGGGAGGAAAAAAGAAAAACTAGGATTAATAAAGCCAAGGTAGATTTCAGCTTCTTTCTTTTTCTTTTTCGACCCTTTTTCTTTTCCCTTTTTTTTCAAATTATTTTTATTTAAATTTTGTGTTATTCGAGGTATGATTGTGATTGTGATTTGAATGAGAGCTAGAGAGTTAAGGAGTAAAGATAAGTAGTGATTTTTTGCTCACCGTGTTTTGAGAGGGACCTGTGAGCCGTCCATCTGACCTGAGTTTTGGGTCCCACTCATGAGACTCAGCCAGATGGACGGCTTACCGTCCCCCGACGAGGGACTGTCAGCAAAGGGATGGTGAACAAAAAAATTTTCAAAGATACGAGATGTACCATATTTGCATTGTCATTAGCTTGCAGCAAAAGGCGTATTGATAACACATCGCCTAGATCAAAGCAAAGAAATATGATGGGCGATTAGGGAACACTAGTGTTCTGTCACGTGCAAATGCACGTGAAAAGTTAAAATTAAACCGGTACAAATTTTAGAAAAAAATTTTGCTCGTCGCGTTTCTGTCACCTCGCCCACCTGGGCCGTTAATTTTGGTGGGCATCCGGTGGGACCTAGTGATTCCACCGGACTAAATGACTCTCAGAGCCACGGTGAACGAGTGATGCGGTGAGCAAAATTGAACTACAAATTTTATGAGGCCAAGGCTTAGAAGGATAAAATTAATAATATTTTGTAGGCTCACGGGTTTTAGATTCGAAACCCGACCCCTTGCATGCGTGATACGTGTGGGGAGAGAGAATGACTCTGGACACATATTGGTTACTAAAAGATACGAATTTCTTATTTGACCAAACCACTTTGATTATTGGTTGAGATTCAATCTCAACAAAATATGTGATTGTGATTTGTTGTTTAATCGTGAAAAAAAACTTAACCTTAACTTTTTAATATGAGAGCTAATCTGACAAAAGAGAATATAAACTTGATGCAAGCAAAGAAAGTTGTAGGTATTAGGGACAAAGATTAATACCAATTTTTAAAATAACGATAACGTAATAATAATGTTTTTCTTTGTTACGTTAACATAGATTATAACGAAACGCATAATTAGGTTACACAATTTAATATTTATTTAATAAATAAATAAATATATATATATTATATTTAAGAAATTTAATAAATAGGAAAATAATTTTAAAACTTTTTTAAAAAAATCAAAACAATATATAAGACATTTAGCAAGTCTCACAACAATTTTTAGTGACTGAGGTGCTCCGATGCTGTGTGGTTCTTCATCAATCAAAGAGAGATCGACGGCGAGTTCCTCGTCAATTGAAGAGTCATGCGGTTCTTCGACTTTTTTGAAACATTACGACAGAGAGTTCCTTGTCAATTGAAGAGAAATCAAAGAGAGAGGAACTTGGCTGATTCAATGCTCGTCGATAAGAGAGAAATGGAATTAAAGAGGAACTGCACAGAGAAAAGGCACGACACAAGAGTCGCCACCGCCATATACTGCAGAGAGAGGAGAAACTGGGGTGCTTTGATTCTTCGCTTATCGTTGTCAATTTAAGTTTTCATGCCGATTTGATCTAGAGAGAGAATTGTTTCGTTATTTTATTTCAGCAACATGTGTAAATAACATGAGTGACGAACGTTATGCTATTTCATAACGTTCGTAACGCTCTAAAAAACACTCGTTATCGAAAACTGTGTTTTTTGCGAGTGTTATATAATAGCCAGGTACCGTTACGTTCTGTAACGGGTTATAACAAGTTACAAAACGAGTTTTTCTTTTTAATTTATAGATCCGTTATTATTCTTGCAATATGATAACGGTTAGATCTTGAACTCAGATCTTATAATTTAGACACTCTCCGCTCCCCCAGATGGTATGTTCCAACCGTTAGCCGGCCGAAAGAAGACATTGCTTATTATATTTCAGAAACAGATGGATAGCAAAAAAAATAAAAAATAAAAATAAAAAATTATGAATTGGGTGTGACATTACATCCACATTGCTTTTTATGTACTTATTTTAATTACAGATGCTTTCTTTTTTCCTAAGTTTAAGATTACTCCAACATATATATAATTAACGAATCTCCCTTTGCTTCACATAATAGTATTGCAGCCTTGCACTTGGGAGGGAAAGAAGTGTTGGATATTCTGCTTAACAAGAATCAATCTGACAACTAATCAAGATCACTGATATATCAACAATCTAATTGGCCAGGTCGGCAAATATCAGGTGGGAGGTTTTCCGTTCAATAGAACGTTCCTTAATTTAAGAACCACCTTTCAATTTCCTTCCTTGATTAAAGCATCAATTAGACTGAATCTAAGTCAGTCTCGATATATACTGTAAAGTATATCCCCTGTATAAAGGATTTAATCCACTTATATAATATTTAGAGTGAGGTACGCTTAGAGCGAATCTCCTTAAGACAATTACGTCCCCCGCACTGGTGCTAACGGGATAATGGACGCTGGTCTCCCAAGATACAACACTCTTTCACAGTATTTGGATAGCACTACCAAATCACCGTACGGTCGAACCGTAGTCAACCAGTACCTTCACAGGATCGTTGAAGCAGCGGTACAAGGACAAATTTCAAACGAATATTTGCCTCTACTCTCTGGAGGAGCACCCACTGTTGAGGATGAAGGAAGGTTGAAGAATTTTTTCTTCAGAAGTACCAGATTCAGACAACAATTCTTATAAAAGAATCTGTTGAATTTTCTGATTCCTCTTTCAGAACAATTTTGCAAAATCTCCGTTGGAAGTTGCTTCGGAAACCGAGTTACGGATTTCCCACTTCACGCTGGAAGTCGCTTCAGAACTTCACCGCCAGTTCAGAATGCAGAGCTTCAGAACTCAGAGAGAGAGATTGTTGTTGGTGTCTTTCAATTGAGAGTTTGGAGTGCTTTATATAGCACTCCAGGAGGGGCCAACAGGTTCGAACCCAAACCAAAGGCTGCAACCTTTGGCCCAGCAGCCGTGTCTGTTGGCAGCCCAACAGTCGCAACTGTTGGCAGTCCAACTGCGAGACCAGTCCAACTGCGAGACCCGATTCAAAAAGAACCAGGCCAGGTAGGGAACCCGAACCCGGCCCGGCCCGGCGCCGGCCGGCCGCCGCCAGCGGCGGCGCGCGCGCACACATGTGCGGGCATAGATCCCTCCCAAGCGCGCGCGAAAACTCCAAGTACCCAAAGGGCACGCCCTTTGCTCTCAATTTTCTCTATTTATACACCACAAACTTCCATCCCACGGCCAATGTGAGACTAAATGCTTTTAGCTAACTTTAGTCCCGTTTTGACTTTGAATTAGGCAATCTTTAGACTTGAATATCTCATTCATTCGAAGTCGGAATTGAACATGTGAATATACCACGTTCATCCCCAATGGAAGGAGAACACACTCCAACCATCATCCAGTTGATTCGATCAACGGATCTCGCCATAATTCAACTCGAAGATTCATACTTATATTCTTCAATTCCAACAAGAAGAACCTTTGAAAGATGAAGAATTTTCACCTGGGCAACCTGTAATTTTACTAATTTACAGTGGATTTTCACTACAAACAACAAAAACAGCAAGACGAGTTAGTTACTGGGTTAGTTACCGGTCCAGTTACAAGTGGAGTGAAGTTGCAGGAAGTCGAGTTACAGAGAAACAAACCGTGGGTCACACGTCAACGAACAGTGGAAGCAACTGCGTGGGCCCAATTCCTGAGCTGATCCTTGAGATCGACCCCATCCTCGGCAATCGGAATCTTGAAATTCCTCAATCGGTTCACCTCCTCTTCCTCCATCGCGTCCCAAGCCTCCGATAAGTACGGCCTCGACACCGCCACGTCATCAGCGGAGGCACAAGAAGACGCTTCCTCGTCCCCTGCCGCCTCTGCCGTCGCCGCGGGAGGTTCCTTGTCTCCGGCCGCCTTCAGCCTCTGAAGCCCCGGAACGATCTCCATCAGCCTCGGATCGGCCTCCACATCCGAGAACGTGAACCCGAGGTCCATGAACCCCTTCAGCTCCTCGAACTCCAGCTCCGACAAGCTCTTGCTGCTCTGGCCCCGCCTCCGGCGCCGGCGATGGCGATCCCTCCTCGTCCTCCACCGCTGCTCGTGCTCCTCCACGGTGACTTCAAACATCGGGATCTCGTCGTCGCTGGGCGCCGGCTCCTTGCCGGAGAGGATGGTCTTGAGCTTGGGAGGGTGGATCTGGAGCGCCGGTGGCGGGGATAGGTCGTCGCTGAGAGACCGCCGGTGACTGAGGCGGCGCAAGAGGAGGCTCGCCGGAGTCGGCGACGAGGTGCGGGATTCGGAGTCCTCGATCTCCGCCGCCGGCGCCGCCGGCGTAGATGATGGCGGCGGCGGCGGCGGCGGGCGGAAGAGGATTACGCTGCGGAACCAGTAGAGATCGAAGAGAGCCAGGGTTAGGGCCGCACGACGACCTTCTTCCTCTCCCTTTGGTCTCTTTGCTTCATCATTTTCCATCGATGAGCTGAAATTTTCAGCAGAAAGCGAGAGAATGACTGTGAGTGGATTGAATGGTAATTTATATGGAGGGGGGAGATGACGAAAATGCCATTGAGACGAAGAGTTAATTACGGAAGAGACGAGAAGCTGATTGATTCGCGGTTGCACTTTGAAGAGTTTGGTGGAGGATAAAGAAATGGGGAACGTGTTTGTGATGTTCCGGCGGAACACCGGAAATGTGGAATACGAAAGGCATAAGGACAGACAGGTGGCAATGTGGACAGAGGAGCGTAGATCCTAGGAGCGGGGGTAGCAATATTTTTTTGTATTAAATAAAATGATCACTCTTTGATTATTGAACAAAAATGTCCTTCTTTAAAATGTATATATACGTAATGCTTTTTTGTATACATACGGGCATCATCCGTAGAGATTGCCTACCGGATATTTCTGCAGACGGCAACAAACCTTTTAATTTATTCTTGAAACTTAGTGTCATTTCCTATTAAGGCAAGTTTTCAAAAAAAAAAAATCTAAATTTTAAAAAATCGGCCCCTCTCAAAAATATTTCTAAAAGTCAATCTCTGACACGTCACATTTGTGTCACGTTAATTCTTTGTTCGGAGTTGTCAATCACGACGAAGATTATATTTTTTTTATGCCCAACTTTTCTTTGTCTGGGGTGTTAACCCAGACAAAGCCTTTTATTTTTTTTTCTGGGTTGGCGACCCTGGAGACAACACATGATTTTTTTTGCCCAAGTGTTCTTTGTCCGTGATTACCGACCTTGGACAAAAACTTTTTATGTTTTTTTGTGGCTTTTTGCATTGTCCAGGGTTGCCAACCCCGAACAAAGAAAACTTGGGTTGGTGTTTTTTTTTGCCTAAGTGTTCTTTGTCAAAGCGACTGAGCCTGCGGATCATGGGCCCAACCTATTCGACGCCGAAGATTTGCTTTCCAACGCCGTCTCACCACTTCAGATGCAGACCGTGGAACCCTAGCCCAGCTCAATAGCGGACAACTCCTCCAAATGTTTTCCACCATGAAGAGGCAGATGGAGAGCCAGCAAATAAAGATGATCCAGCTACGCGAAGCGACAGCTCGTGAAAAAGAAGCGGCAGCCCGCATCCAGGCGCGAATGCTCAAGCTAATCGAGCGCAGCGCAAGTCGCAGTCTTCCCCTACTGCGGGAAGAAACGTAAAGACTCCCCCGTGACCGACACGTACTCAGAGATTCGCGCACTCCTCCAGAAGATCGAGGCGCAACCGGTCAGAGACCTACGAAGAGGATATGGACTTCGGGAACTTAAAATGTTTTGAACCCTGAAGTTCCCTCGCACAGACGACATCGCAGATATGGTCCAGGAGCGGCTCAACCAAGCGAGCCAGTAATTTTCGAAGGGAATCTAGTACAGCAGGTTGAGACTATCTGACTCACCATTATCGAAGGAAATTACCACGTTCTGCTTCCCGAAGAAGTTCGTGATGCCGACCTTCGACCACTACTTGAGAACCTTCGATCTCCTCATACATTTACGCCAGTATCAGAATAAAATGATGGTCTATGCTTACGACGATCTTCTCCTATGTCGAGCATTCCTGTCCAGTCTCAAGGGAGTTGCCTACTACTTGTTTTACTCCCAGAGGACCTCATTCCAGAACTCCCATGATGTGATCGATTGTGGCGCCCCAATCCGGCAAGTACGGGGACGCCACTGTGACGTACATACACAGGGCGATGGTACCATCATGTATGTACGCTAAGCATCAATACAACAAAATACAGGGATCAGAGTGCGAAAATACGTGGTGTTATACATCCAACATAAAATAGTACAAGTACTCAGTCATCACAGATTGTGAGATAATATTACATAAATATTACATCGCCAGGTAGTACAAAAGTAGACTGTACAGGGTACAAAAGATAAGGACTCACGAGCTAGAAGAGAGAATCTCGCGAGCGGGAAAGACGGGATGAAACTACGGCTGATCCGCCTGCTCCTTGAAGAAAGCCTAGTCCTCAGCTGATGGGTCCACCTCGGTCCAACTTGCTAAATCTAAACATACAAATTCAGGGTTGTTAGTGGGCAACCCAGCGAGTGCAAAAGAAGCAAGTGACAAGTAAGCAACAATAAATGTAGCAGGTCAAATATCATGTAATCAAATCAGCAAGCATGGAATAACAACAATGAATAATAAATAAGGAATGACAATAAAATACATAAAATTAAATTATCAAGTTATTATTAAGACTCGTTCAATTTGTATGTTTCGATATATGGCCAGTGCCATATACTTTCGCATACAAGTCAAGCGAGGTTGGTTATTGGAAATTGATGGGGAACGAGGAACCATGTTTAGAATGGGTCCAGTGCATGTCTGGGACAACGATCTAGGAGTATCCGGTACTGAGCCGGAACGTACCGCTAGGTACCGGAACTTACTATATGCCCGAAGGTCTTAGTATATGCCCGAACAGGAATAGAGTGTCACCGTTCCCTACAGGGATATACCCAGAGGATTATAGCACACCCGGCAGGCAGGCAAGGGAGTAGGGGTGCCAGTACACCCCTTGAAAGCGCCTGATGGCCTCTAGGTCGAGTCCAACAGGAGTTAGTTGTACAACATATGTATGGCCACCATAAACACAGAAGCTATATCGATACCCATCAATTTCTCCCGTCCTGGTGGAAGTTGTTTAAATATAACAGAGTATCAAATAAAAGTCCACAGGTATTCACAAAAGTCCAATATCCATGGTTATCCTATTACGGGGGTCAACAGGAATATAATATCAGGAGTACTGTCAGGAGCCTCCCTATTTCAGGGGTTCAAGTATACAGGAGTATAGGAGTTCAGGAGTACCAAATGTCTGGTAATAATATAATAATCATGCCAAGTCCCCGTAAAAGTGATAGTCATGAATATGTCATATAATTCAGGTATCAAGGGTGATAGAGTCCAGTCAAGGGTCACGATGTCAAGTCAATATACTTGTACCACATTAAAGCATGTCAGGTAAGGGTTAGCGTGTGTCATATACTGGAGGTCAGGATCAGATGCAAGTATGACTATCAAGTACCAGTGTCTAATATCAAGTGACGTAGATCAGGTATCAAATATAACATATCAAGTGTCGGCGTCAGATATCAAGTGTCGTGGATCAGGTATCAAATATAATATATCAAGTGTCAGTGTCATAAATCATGCATCAAGTATAACATGTCAGTGTCGGGTAAATACCGAGTACAATACCATCTATAAGCTTGTATAGTAAGAAATCATGTACTAAATATTATATCAGCAAGTGTTAGGCATGTTACGGTAGCAACACGATGTTCACATATCAATATCATGCAATAATTAAGGATAGTTATTTTCAAGTTTAATATAAAGCACTCGCCCGAAACCGGAATGAAATACCGGTTAATATCCGAGAAATCCGCGAACCGGTGCGAGCAAACCACTAGCCCATAAATATATATTAAAATATATAAATATAAATATTTATATAATTATTAGAGAGGAAATGAGAGAGGAGAGAGAGAGGAGAGAGAAAGTTGTAGGAAAGACAGAGAGAGAATATGGTGTTTTTAGAAAAGAATTTTGGAATTTAAAAGGGGAGGGGTATGGTTGTAAATATGGGGAAGTAATTTGAGAATGAGGGGATGGGTATTTTAGGGATGTGAGAAAAGTGGGTTTATTTATGGACAAAGGGAAAAGAAATAAGGAAAGAAGAGAAGAAGGAAAGAAAGAAGAAGAAAGAAAGAAAGAAGGAGGAGGGAGATGGCGGCCGGCGGCCCTGGGGCGACGGCGGCGCCGCCGGGGGTGGGGACGGCATGGCTGTCCTGGGGAGGGGTGGTGTTGGTGTTTTTGGTGGATGGTGAAGTTGTTGGTGGAGGTGGTTGTGGTAGTTGGTGCTGGTGGTTGTGATGGTTGTGGTGATTGTTGGAGGTGGTGGGGAGTTAGAGGAGGAGGTGGAGGCGATGATGGGGTGGTGGGAGTGGTGAATTTGATGGAAGTGGTGGTGAATTTTGGAAGAGGAAGGGAGGTGATGGTGGTGAGTTTTGATGAAATTGGAGATTGTAGGGAGTTGGTGGAGGTTGAAGGAGGTGGTGGAGTGGAGAGGAGGTGTGGGGGAGGGGACGCCGACGGCTAGGGAGGGCGGCGACGGTGGCTCCAGTGGTGGAGGCGACGGTGGTGAAGAGGGTAGTTTGATTTTTTTTGGTTGAAGTTGAAATGAAATTGGAAATGAAAAGAGAAGGGAGGAGGAAGGAGATTAAATGGAGAAGGAGGATAAGGGATATGATGAATGGGGATGGGGGAGGAGAGGGGCTACAGCAGCAGCCCATCATGGCCTGGCTGCTGCCGCAGGCGGCGGTGTCAGGGAAAAACAGGGTATGGGGGTGGAGTGAAGGAGAAGAAAAGAAAAAGAAGAAAAAGAAAGAAAATTAAAGAAAAGGAAAAAATAAGGAAAAAGAAAGAAAATTAGTTTAAAATTTTTATTATTAAATAATTAATTATTAAAATATCTGGGAGTATAAAGTAGGGGAGTAGAGAAAGAAAAAGCACGAAAAGATAAGATCGGTAATTAATATTATTATTTTAATAGGGCGAAAATTTGACTATTTCAGAAACATTCCGAAAAATTCTAAAAAATAGAAAATATTATTTTAAGATGCTCGATCAAATTGGATTTGAAAAGTTCAATGTAGTTTTCAAATTAAAAATCTTGGAATCTTCTGGCGATACCGGCCGACATTAGAATCGGTCAAATTTTGATAATTTAGAAAATTTTCAAAAAATACATTTAGATAGAAAAGAAAATTCTAAGAAGTAACATGAAAGCCATTTTTAAAAATTCAATTCCATTTGAAAACTAAAAATCCGGGAATCAGTCAGCGATGCCGACGACACCGGTTTTGGAGGTTTTGCAGAAAAATTTTGAAAAATTTCAAAAAAATCATAAAAATATAAAATATTAGAAAATGGTGTCTGAAATTGAAATTGATCAAATTGGACTTCCAGAAAGGTCAAATCAGGCTGCAGGCTAGTATCGGGTTCCCGGTCCGGGTCAGGGCTAACTCTAGGTCTAAGAATCCAGATCTGATACACAATAACATAAGTAATAACAACCTAAAAGCAAATACTGAAAGAAAATTGAACAATACGGTCGAAAATTTTGGGACATGCATCTGGGTACGTATCCCGGGTACGGGGTGTACCCACCTAACAAAAAATTCGTCCTCGAAATTTCTATAAGGAAGGAGGTGAACATGAAAATAAAGAATTGATAAGACAAGATATGGAGTTCATGAGAAAATTACCACTCAAGGATCGAACAGATGTGGGTAACGGTCACGAATGACGTCTTCTCGCTCTCAAGTCGCTTCTCCTGGAATATGCCTGTTCCATGAAACTAGCACCAACGGGATGGTCCGATTCTTCAGGGTCTTGACACTTCTATCCATAATAGCCATTGGTTGCTCAGTATATGACAAATCTGACTGCAACTCCAACTCTGAATAATCCAATACATGGCTCTCGTCTCTGATATATCTTCTCAGCTGTGACACATGGAACACATTGTGCACTCCTTCCAATGATGGCGGCAGCGCCAATCTGTAGGCCACTTCTCCCACTCGCTTCAATATCTCAAACGGGCCTATATACCTCGGACTCGGCTTCCCACTTGCACCAAATCTGATCACTCCCTTGGTTAGAGATATCTTTAGAAACACATGCTCTCCCACCTGAAACTCTAACGGTCTTCTATTGGAATCTGCCCAACTCTTCTATCTGTCCTGTGCTGCACGAAGGTGCTCTTGGATGGTCCTGATTTGTCCACTGCCTGTACTATCACATCCAGTCCCAAATGCCTTCTCTCACCAACTTCATCCCAATATAGTGATGATCTGCATCTCCTGCCGTATAGGGCTTCAAACTAAGCCATCTTGATGCTCGCATGATAGCTGTTATTGTAGAAAAACTCTGCCAAATGTAGATGGCCTTCCCACGATCCCTTGAAGTCTATCATACAAGCCTCAACATGTCTTCTAGGATCTGAATGGTCCATTCGGACTGCCCGTCTGTTTATGGATGATAAGATGTGCTAAACTTCAGACGGGTCCCCAAACTCTCTTGAAGGCTCTCCCAGAAGCGAGAACTGAACCTCGTGTCCCTGTCTGACACGATACTCACTAGAACTTCATGCAATCGAACAATCTCCCTCATGTACTTGTCTGCCAGAAGCTTTGTAGATTGCCCCACTCTGAATGGTATGAAATGTGCTGACTTAGTGAGATGGTCAACAACTACCCATACTGCATTGTTCCCCTTTTGACTGCGGGGTAGAGCGGTGACAAAATCCATAGTAACATGCTCCCACTTCCATTCTGGTATTAGCAAAGGTTGTAGTAATCCAGCTGGTCTCGGTGTTCAGCCTTCACTTGCTGCACACTAGACACTTCGCCACATATTGTGCGATCTCTCTCTTCATCGCGTTCCACCAGAAATGTTGCTTCAGATCCTGATACATCTTAGTTCCTCTAGGGTGTATAGAATAAGTTGAGCTGTGGGCCTCAGCTAAGATTTTCTGTCTAATCTCCCCCTGAGGCACACAAATTCTGCCCCTGAAATAGAGTGCACCATCAGTATGTATGCAAACATCTGACCTCAGCCCCGCTTCCACTTGCTCCCTGAACTTCAGCAATCTGGGATCTTCTCTCTGAGCTTCTCTGATCTCCTCCATCAATGTCGGCTGGATCTGAAATGCCATCAACTGCACGGATCCACTGACCCTCCGAATCACCATCAAGTCTAGCCACCTCATCTCCTTGAGTAACTCCTCTTGCTGAGTGAGCAGCACTACCATGTTGGCTTCGGTTTCCTACTCAAGGCATCCGGCACAACATTAACCTTACCAGGATGGTACTGCAGATCTATATCATAATCTGCCATCAACTCCAGACATCGCCTCTGCCTCATATTCAACTCCTTCTGAGTGTAAATGTACTTCAAGCTCTTGTGATCGGTGTAAATCAACACTCGGTCACCCAGCAGGTAATGCCTCCAAATCTTCAATGCAAAGATCACAGCTGCCAGCTCTAGATCATGCGTTGGGTAGTTCTTCTCATGTGGCTTTAATTGTCTGGAGGCATAAGCTACCACATGTCCATACTGCATCAATACACATCCAAGATCCTTCCCTGAAGCATCACTGTATACCACCATTCCTCCTGTCCCTGAGGGTGTCTTCAAGATTGGAGCTGAAATCAACTTGTTCTTCAACTCCTCAAAAGCAGACGCACACTCCTTAGTTCAAATGTACTTCTCTCCCTTCCTGGTAAGCTTGGTCAAAGGAGCTGCAAGCTTAGAGAAGTCCTGCACGAACCTTTGATAATATCCAGCTAATCCGATAAAGCTCCTGATCTCTGTTACTGACTTCAGAGTCGGCCAATCCTTCACTGCCTGAATCTTTCTGGGATCCATTGAGATTCCTTCCTTAGAGACAACATGCCCAAGAATGCTATACTCTCCAGGCAGAACTCACACTTACTAAGTTTGGCATGAAGCTGCTCAAGTCGGAGCGTCTGTAGCACAACCCTCAGATACTCTACATGCTCCTCTTCATTCTTGGAATAGACCAAAATATCATCAATGAACACCAACATAAACTTATCCAAATAGGGTGAGAAGATTCTATTCATTAAGTTCATAAAGACTGTTGGGGCATTTGTAACTCCAAAGGGCATAACCAGAAACTCTTGGGCTCCATGAAGTTACCCCGACTGCAGATCTAACTTTGAGAACACTTGGGCTCCATGAAGTTGATCAAAGAGATCATCAATCCTCGGCAAAGGGTACTTGTTCTTAATGGTGACTTTGTTCAATTCTCTGTAATCAATACACAATCTCTTGCCACCATCCTTCTTCTTTGCCAACAACACTGGTGCCCCCCAAGGTGAAGTACTCGTCTAATCACCCTTACTCGAATACTCCAGCAGCTGCTCCTTCATATAGCCAATTTAGTTGGTGCCATCTTGTACGGTGCTTTAGAGATGGGAGTCGCTCCTGGAATAATGTCAATAGAGAACTCCACAACCCTGTCAGGTTTGTAATCCCCGTTCCTGGAATACGTACTTAGTTGCGTATTCAGATTTTCAGTCGTATTTTTTCGATTTGTTTCCTGTATTTATTCTGTATGATGAATTCCTTATATGATCGTTTTTGTTTTGGATTTGGATTCGTGGACACGAGTCAGCCCTAGTCTGAACCGAAGGACCCGATCCTAGTATATTACCCGATTTGGCCTTTCCGATGTTTAGATTTGACCGATTTCAGTTTTAAATATTATTTTCCAATATTTTAGATTTTATATGATTTTCTGGAATTATCTTAGATTAAAAGGAATTTCTCCAAAACCGGTGTCGGCCAGTACCGCTGACCGATTCCAGGATTTTTATTTTACAAACGGCTTAGAATTTCATGATGGTTCTTTAGACTTTATTTCTTAGAATCCTATTTCTTACCTAAATTCTTTTTCTGAGGATTTTATAAATTTATGAAAATTCTTTCGGAGTCGGTAAATAACTGATTCCGGGATTTTTAATTAAAAATCTATACAGTATTTCTTCAAACGAATTTCACCATGAATCTTCAATATTTTTCTTGATTTTTGGTAAAATTTCCAGACCAATCCGAGATACTTGAATTTCGGGCATTTTTTCAAAAATTGCAAAATTACTTTTCCACTTCATTTCCACCTCATTTCCCACTCACCACTTCACCTAACCCACTAACTCTCTCTCCTCCCCATGGCCGGCCAAGTGGCAATGGGAGGGACACCTCACCCCCACATTTTTGCAAGGAAACCCCTCACATCCACTTTAATCCCACTCCCTTTACAAAAGATCCCTACATATAAATTCCTATACATTTGCAATCACCCTTTTCTCATTTCTTCACCAAGAGAAGAATTCTCCCAAACTCTCCTTCTTCCTCTTCAACAAACCCTAGCTCCAAGAGAAACACCCAACCTCTTCACCTTCACCTCAAGGTCTCTAAGGATTCAACTAGGGCTTCATCAAGGGAGCTCAACTTCAACCATCACTCCATGGGCAACTCCAAGAACAAGTTCTCCAACCCTAGCTTCAACATCAAGTGGTGGATTGAAGCCAACACCTCTTCCCTTGGATCAAGCTTCAGATTTAACCCATCCTTGTGAGTATTTCACTCACCAAGACTTGGTTATTTCTTAGCATGCTTAAGTTCACATATCATGTTCAATTATGCCATCAAAATCATATTTTTAGCCATCAAACACAAACCCTAGAAAACCTGTTCTGTATGCTGTTTCCAGTCGATTAGTCGACTTGACCTAGAACCTAGTCGACTAGAAACCCTTAGCTGAATCTTAACCTTTTCTGGAAACACAGTATTAGTCGACTTACCCATTTTCCTAGTCGACTAGCTCCACTATTAGTCGACTACTATTCTACCCTAGTCGACTAACCTTGCTTGAAACCAGAAACCTTAACTCTCGGCCCTAGTCGACTTGACTATATTATTAGTCGACTATAGACTATTAGTCGACTACCATTCTTCCCTAGTCGACTAATTTATCCTGAGACAGAAACCCCAACTCTCTGTATCTCAGACTTAGTCGACTTAAGTATCTATTAGTCGACTTGACCCTCCTATTAGTCGACTACCCCTTCTAATCTAGTCGACTGACTTTCCCTGAAACAGAAACCCAAACTCTCTGGAACCCAGTTCTAGTCGACTATACCAGACTGTTAGTCGACTAACTCCACTATTAGTCGACTACTCTTCCATCCTAGTCGACTAACTTTGCCTATCTGTTATAATTGATTCCCTTCTTGAACCTGAACCTTACCCTTTAGACTTACATCACATATAGGTTCACTTGACTTGTCACTTGACAAACATCATCTACCCTACCTTCTTTCTCACTCCACATATTTATATCACAGGTTATGGCGCATCCCAGGCTTCCGTGAATTTCGGATATTTCGGTATATTGGTGACTCAGGCGAGTGTTCTCACTCGCTACCCTCTTACTTCTTATTTCATTGATTATGCGCATGTTCTCGCTTTAGCTTTCATGTATTTTATTTCATGTTCTATATCTTTTATTGCTTTATGCTATGCGTGGCCGACCCTTCGTGGTCGTTGGACTTGTTGGACTTTGGGTCCTTACTTTTATATTACCACTTGGCATTATTTTAGACCTGTTAGTTATGTGCTACCATTTGACATATGTATATCACCTGACATCTAGTGTGTTATCACCTGACCACTTGGCATGCTCTATGGCAAGACCCTATTGGTATGACCTGACTTACCCAGACTATTATCAATCTCTTGACATAACTTGCCACCTGATTACTATCAATCTCTTATATGCTTGGTTGCTTGTTAATTATCATCATCCTGTCATGCTATCACTTTACACCCAGCATGATATACTTGACTTGTGATTATCATTCTTACGGGAACTTGACTTATTATCCTGTATCATGATCAGTGACTTGTTTTCCTGCTTTACATGCAGTGACCTGACTATATTATACTTAGGTACTCCTGATTCCTGATCATGTCTATTTCCTGTTTTTTTCCCGTAAAGTGATAATTAAACTATTGAATCTTAAAATGGACCAACTTGTATTGGGTCGGGGGAAACATGCGGATATCGATATGTGTTCGTGTTTACAGTGGCATTAGGTTGTGCACTATATATCCGGTCTTACCTGTGGTACTCCAGGGGACCGAGGGGAGTGCTTTCTCCCTTTCCTGTTTACTGTCATGACAAGGGCATACATAAGTCCCTCCTGTTTAGCCTTGCGGCAGGTTCCGTCTTCAAGCAACGGAACAATCCTGGGCCGTGGTCCCGGGTATGCACGGGACCCACTGTAAACATAGTTCGTTGATACAACCGCTGTTTCCAATAACAACCTCGACTTGCTTATATATGGATGTATGTGATGTTGGCCGTACACCGAGCCACATACCTAGATATATGGGTTAGACGAGTAATAATAAAGTGTCATAATAACCGGCTTTTTAAGTTGTAAGTAGAGGTATGTGGAATGGGACGCATACCAAAGCCTGCAACTTAAACGGCTATGAATCTGTGCTGTGCCTTACCGTATTTGCTTTTCCCGGACTTTATATCGGATTTCGTGTTTTATGAGTATTATGGTAGTTCGGATTGGTTTTATTCGGATTTCCTGTTTTATGATTCCCATGCCATGTCTCTTCATACCTGCTCTATCTTATCTGCCTCCTGAGTATTTCCTACTTGATATATGCATTATTGTGCTCACCCTGCTTCACCACTTGGTTTTGCTTCTACACTCGCCTGGGGAGTATCATTTGACTCCCCTGGATTCTCACGTCCAGGTCATGGAGCTAGGAGCGTGTGATCGGAGTAGCGCAGTGGTAGCATGGATCCCCAGCAGGCCTTTCAGAGTTTCATCCTTCCAGACCCCCTCTGTGCCTCTCGAGTTTTTCCCTAGCAAACTCGTGAGTGCCCTTTTTCTATTTATGCTTGTACTTTCCTTGTATACGTGTATGTGAGCTTCCATTTATACTGTTCATATATATTGTATATCTCTTGTATTCCCGCATTTGCGCATCAGTGATATAATATTATTGTAATATTGTAATCACATCTGGTGATAATTCTGTAATTGGATATATATGTTGGAATGTATAATGCACCATTTGCTTCCGTACTCTGATTCTTGTCTGTACTGATGCTTAGCGTATATACGGGAGGGTAATTCTGACCTACGTATATACGTTGCAGTGACGTCCCCGTATCGCCGGGATCGGGGCGTTACAGGTTGGTATCAGAGCTTAGGCTCTAAACCTCCTCAGTACGTCCAGAAGGCAAATCAATGGTAAAGAGATTTGCAACTGGAATACATGAGTCTTGGTTATACATTCCAACTACAAGTGCAGAGTTATCTATTTCTTGACTATCTTTCCTTTGATTTCAAATCCCTCCTTGACTATCTTTCCTTTGATTCCAAATTCCTCCTATCCTTTCCCTGTTTTGGTTTTATGTTTTGGTTTTATGAAGCCTTATACTATTTTAAGGTATGACTAGACTAGAGAGGTAGTGGCTGGTTCAGAATGAAGCTATTATGTGATCTCTTCGGCCAATTCTATGAAGCTTGGTATTCTCCAGATCGATCTTGATCTGGCTATATTTCAGAAGACAGCAGTCGGTATTCGGGATTCTTAATTATCGGTCTTCTTTATTATGCTCAGGATTTTCGGGGTTTCTTTATTACACAGCCACGACATCATCGGTATTCATTTATTTCACAGCCACGACATCATCAGTATTATTCGGCATTATTCTAAAGATTTATTACACAGCCACGACATCATCAGCCGGAAATGCAGAGTATGATTGTTATTCAGTTGACTTGAGAGCCCTACCTATAGTGCTTCATATCTTAATTAGTATAAATTCCACCTTTGTTCCCTTTGTATTCAATTTGCCCCTTAACGAAATTGCGAGGACGCAATTTTTGTAAGGTGGGTGGATTGTAATACCCCGTTCCTGGAATACGTACTTAGTTGCGTATTCAGATTTTCAGTCGTATTTTTTCGATTTGTTTCCTGTATTTATTCTGTATGATGAATTCCTTATATGATCGTTTTTGTTTTGGATTTGGATTCGTGGACACGGAGTCAGCCCTAGTCTGAACCGAAGGACCCGATCCTAGTATATTACCCGATTTGGCCTTTCCGATGTTTAGATTTGACCGATTTCAGTTCCAAAGATTATTTTCCAATATTTTAGATTTTATATGATTTTCTGGAATTATCTTAGATTAAAAGGAATTTCTCCAAAACCGGTGTCGGCCAGTACCGCTGACCGATTCCAGGATTTTTATTTTACAAACGGCTTAGAATTTCATGATGGTTCTTTAGACTTTATTTCTTAGAATCCTATTTCTTACCTAAATTCTTTTTCTGAGGATTTTATAAATTTATGAAAATTCTTTCGGAGTCGGTAAATAACTGATTCCGGGATTTTTAATTAAAAATCTATACAGTATTTCTTCAAACGAATTTCACCATGAATCTTCAAATATTTTTCTTGATTTTTGGTAAAATTTTCAGACCAATCCGAGATACTTGAATTTCGGGCATTTTTTCAAAAATTGCAAAATTACTTTTCCACTTCATTTCCACCTCATTTCCCACTCACACTTCACCTAATCCCACTAACTCTCTCTCCTCCCCATGGCCGGCCAAGTGGCAATGGGAGGGACACCTCACCCCCACATTTTTGCAAGGAAACCCCTCACATCCACTTTAATCCCACTCCCTTTACAAAAGATCCCTACATATAAATTCCTATACATTTGCAAATCACCCTTTTCTCATTTCTTCACCAAGAGAAGAATTCTCCCAAACTCTCCTTCTTCCTCTTCAACAAACCCTAGCTCCAAGAGAACACCCAACCTCTTCACCTTCACCTCAAGGTCTCTAAGGATTCAACTAGGGCTTCATCAAGGGAGCTCAACTTCAACCATCACTCCATAGGCAACTCCAAGAACAAGTTCTCCAACCCTAGCTTCAACATCAAGTGGTGGATTGAAGCCAACACCTCTTCCCTTGGATCAAGCTTCAGATTTAACCCATCCTTGTGAGTATTTCACTCACCAAGACTTGGTTATTTCTTAGCATGCTTAAGTTCACATATCATGTTCAATTATGCCATCAAAATCATATTTTTAGCCATCAAACACAAACCCTAGAAAACCTGTTCTGTATGCTGTTTCCAGTCGATTAGTCGACTTGACCTAGAACCTAGTCGACTAGAAACCCTTAGCTGAATCTTAACCTTTTCTGGAAACACAGTATTAGTCGACTTACCCATTTTCCTAGTCGACTAGCTCCACTATTAGTCGACTACTATTCTACCCTAGTCGACTAACCTTGCTTGAAACCAGAAACCTTAACTCTCGGCCCTAGTCGACTTGACTATATTATTAGTCGACTATAGACTATTAGTCGACTACCATTCTTCCCTAGTCGACTAATTTATCCTGAGACAGAAACCCCAACTCTCTGTATCTCAGACTTAGTCGACTTAAGTATCTATTAGTCGACTTGACCCTCCTATTAGTCGACTACCCCTTCTAATCTAGTCGACTGACTTTCCCTGAAACAGAAACCCAAACTCTCTGGAACCCAGTTCTAGTCGACTATACCAGACTGTTAGTCGACTAACTCCACTATTAGTCGACTACTCTTCCATCCTAGTCGACTAACTTTGCCTATCTGTTATAATTGATTCCCTTCTTGAACCTGAACCTTACCCTTAGACTTACATCACATATAGGTTCACTTGACTTGTCACTTGACAAACATCATCTACCCTACCTTCTTTCTCACTCCACATATTTATATCACAGGTTATGGCGCATCCCAGGCTTCCGTGAATTTCGGATATTTCGGTATATTGGTGACTCAGGCGAGTGTTCTCACTCGCTACCCTCTTACTTCTTATTTCATTGATTATGCGCATGTTCTCGCTTTAGCTTTCATGTATTTTATTTCATGTTCTATATCTTTTATTGCTTTATGCTATGCGTGGCCGACCCTTCGTGGTCGTTGGACTTGTTGGACTTTGGGTCCTTACTTTTATATTACCACTTGGCATTATTTTAGACCTGTTAGTTATGTGCTACCATTTGACATATGTATATCACCTGACATCTAGTGTGTTATCACCTGACCACTTGGCATGCTCTATGGCAAGACCCTATTGGTATGACCTGACTTACCCAGACTATTATCAATCTCTTGACATAACTTGCACCTGATTACTATCAATCTCTTATATGCTTGGTTGCTTGTTAATTATCATCATCCTGTCATGCTATCACTTTACACCCAGCATGATATACTTGACTTGTGATTATCATTCTTACGGGAACTTGACTTATTATCCTGTATCATGATCAGTGACTTGTTTTCCTGCTTTACATGCAGTGACCTGACTATATTATACTTAGGTACTCCTGATTCCTGATCATGTCTATTTCCTGTTTTTTCCCGTAAAGTGATAATTAAACTATTGAATCTTAAAATGGACCAACTTGTATTGGGTCGGGGGAAACATGCGGATATCGATATGTGTTCGTGTTTACAGTGGCATTAGGTTGTGCACTATATATCCGGTCTTACCTGTGGTACTCCAGGGGACCGAGGGGAGTGCTTTCTCCCTTTCCTGTTTACTGTCATGACAGGGCATACATAAGTCCCTCCTGTTTAGCCTTGCGGCAGGTTCCGTCTTCAAGCAACGGAACAATCCTGGGCCGTGGTCCCGGTATGCACGGGACCCACTGTAAACATAGTTCGTTGATACAACCGCTGTTTCCAATAACAACCTCGACTTGCTTATATATGGATGTATGTGAGTTGGCCGTACACCGAGCCACATACCTAGATATATGGGTTAGACGAGTAATAATAAAGTGTCATAATAACCGGCTTTTTAAGTTGTAAGTAGAGGTATGTGGAATGGGACGCATACCAAAGCCTGCAACTTAAACGGCTATGAATCTGTGCTGTGCCTTACCGTATTTGCTTTCCCGGACTTTATATCGGATTTCGTGTTTTATGAGTATTATGGTAGTTCGGATTGGTTTTATTCGGATTTCCTGTTTTATGATTCCCATGCCATGTCTCTTCATACCTGCTCTATCTTATCTGCCTCCTGAGTATTTCCTACTTGATATATGCATTATTGTGCTCACCCTGCTTCACCACTTGGTTTTGCTTCTACACTCGCCTGGGGAGTATCATTTGACTCCCCTGGATTCTCACGTCCAGGTCATGGAGCTAGGAGCGTGTGATCGGAGTAGCGCAGTGGTAGCATGGATCCCCAGCAGGCCTTTCAGAGTTTCATCCTTCCAGACCCCCTCTGTGCCTCTCGAGTTTTTCCCTAGCAAACTCGTGAGTGCCCTTTTTCTATTTATGCTTGTACTTTCCTTGTATACGTGTATGTGAGCTTCCATTTATACTGTTCATATATATTGTATATCTCTTGTATTCCCGCATTTGCGCATCAGTGATATAATATTATTGTAATATTGTAATCACATCTGGTGATAATTCTGTAATTGGATATATATGTTGGAATGTATAATGCACCATTTGCTTCCGTACTCTGATTCTTGTCTGTACTGATGCTTAGCGTATATACGGGAGGGTAATTCTGACCTACGTATATACGTTGCAGTGACGTCCCCGTATCGCCGGGATCGGGGCGTTACACAGGTAGAAGTCCTGATATCTCCTCAAATACATGTAGGAATTCATTCTACACTGACACCGTCTTCTTCTTATCTTCTGCAGTGGCACACTCCAATTGATCTTCCTTCCTGAAGGACTTGCGCTCTCCAATGAACTGAAACTCCGGTTGGTATGGAATTCTGAAGATCACCTTCTTGTTCCGACAGTCGATCACCACATGATACTTGCTGAGTCAAGTCATGCCTAGGATCACATTGTACCCTCCAGTGTCCAGTACGAACATGTCGGCTTCCAACTTTCTGCCACATAACTCCACATTGCACGCCTTGCAAATCTTGTTAGTAATGACTACCCTATTCCCCGTACTAATTTCCCACTGGTTACCCATACATACCAGGGGTATAGAATGCAAAGCAGTAAATCTACTGGATATGAAACAATGTGATGCACTGGAGTCAAAGAGTGATAAGACTCGAACTGAGTGGACCAAGATTGTACTGCCACTACTTCTCCAGATGCCTTAGCTTCCTTGGCTGTCAAGTTGTAGGCCTGGCCTCTTCCGCGGCCTACTCCAGTCCTGGGTCCCCTCTAAGCCTGACCCAGAGTCCGATGCTGGGAGGAAGTGGAGCTCCTCTGCCTATTGGTCCTGGATTTCTCCTCATCGGTGGTGCTGAAAATGCTGGGGGAGCTGCTCAAGCTGGAAGTGCTGGTGGTGCCACTCGTGTTGGAAGTGCTGGTGATGCTCGAGCTGCATTTCAGGTCTTCTTGAATGGACACTCTCCTACTGAGTGGTTGCCGGATCCGCAAGCCAAACACAGCCCATTGGCCATATGGCAGTTTCGTTGATTATATCCAGGCTTCTGATAATAACCACACACAAGCTGCTGCGAAGGAGGCTGAAAAGGCCGCTTAGCTACTGGGGCACCAAAGATCTGACTGGATTCCCTCTGTGCACCTGCTGGAATTGGCGCTTCATAGGCTTGTGTTGCAGCTCAACTTTCCTCTTCTTCTCAACCCCTGCTCCACATCACGAGCTATAGAAAGAACTTGGGAGTATGTCTTCAGCTGATGGGGTATAAGCAATATCTGGATATACACCCTCAATCCTTGCTGAACCTGCTAGCTCTCTTCTCCTCGTCAGCTACCATATACAGTGCAAACTGATTAAGTCTCAGAAATTCAGCAGCATACTCATCCACCGATCGATTCCACTACTGCAGCCTAATAAACTGCTCTTCCATCTCCTTTTGAGCAGTTGCAGGAAAAAATCTCTCATAGAAGCCCTTCGAGAACTGGTCCCAAGAGATGGGCTTCTCCAGCCTCGCCTCTTCAGCTAGCCACCAGGTCCTCGCCACATCTTTCAGCTCGATCTGGCCACTTCTACCTGGTTCTCACTAGGAATTCTAGCCGCCTTCAGAAGATCAGTCACATCGATCAACCACTGCTCTGCATCCAGGCGCTTCTCAGTACACGAAAATTCTGCCGGCTGCAATCTCCTGAAATCCGACACAGTACCGGGCCTCTGCTCCCAGGGTGCAGTCAGCAATCCTTATCGCAAGAGCTCTGTCTGCTGCTGCTGGCTATTCATCATCTCCTGGAGTATTCTCATCACGTCGTTCTCCCCGTACGGACCGTCACGGGAAGTGCCAGGATCGTTACTGTTGGCCCAGAGGCCCTTCACTCTACTTTTGATGATGATTAACTCATGTAGTTATTTGTTTACTAATAATCTTGTGATATTAAGTTTTAGATATTTGATCAAGATATTAGTAGGTGATTGTTGACACTTAAAAAAGACAAGATTCTCATTGGTCCGAACAATGTCTAGCGACAGACGAGCTGAAGACCAGTTTTCATCTACCTCCAAGGGACAAGGAAGCGGTTTGGACTCCACTGATCCAGCAAGCAGAACAGTGAACCCGGATTGTTTCTAAACAGACCTCAGCAGGTCTAAAATGCTAGCATTTAGCATTACATTAGCCCAAGGAGATAGCCTCGTTTGAGAGGCTAGCATCATCCAGAGCATCGCCAGGAAGCTAACTGAGAGCTTCGCCGAAAAGCCTCTTTTCGGACCTCGCCAAGAGTTGCCTCTAGCTCCGCTATGAGCTTCAAAGCGGGCAGCTCCGCTATTGGTCTACTATGGTCAAACTTTGACCAATCAAATCTCCTGATAAGATCGGATCCAAGCACATCAATCCAATCGGGATTCAAATATGGCAGGTGATTGCCGCAATCTCTTGGCTCTCTTGAAGCGAGTAAAAGGATCAGAGAAAATCCTCCAACGATATGGAAAGGATCAAAAACAATCGGAAAGATCAACCGACTTGCCATTTTCTAGCTCCGCAGAAGCTATCCTAGCCTCGCAGCAAGGCTACTTTCCAGATTCAAACAGATTCGGTTCAATCTGTTTCCATATCTTCAAGGGGACGATTATACCCTTCCTCTCCCTATAAATAGCCCGCCAGGGCACAAAGGGAGAGGGCGTCCAGAGATCGGCGATCAATCAAAGGGGGCTTCTGCTCCCAAATCAATCCTCTGCTGATCAGGAGAATCGGACTTCTTCATAACGCACAGTGCGTTCTCTAATTCAGAGACCTTTCAAGAGAAATACTTCTCCTTTCAGGGTGGTGATACCCTAACAACCTCTTTTCCTCAAGGAATCTCCGGAACCAGGCGAGAAGGAATTCCTCACAGAAAGCGGTTTTGAGAAGTAGCAAGAGGTTTCTACCAATCCTCTATTCTCTGATTCCCGGAACCAAGCGAGAAGGGAATCTCATCGCTCGCATCGTCAAAGGGACAAAGTGTCGCGCGCTGACCAGACTCCTATCGGCACACTTCTCCAGAATCTCTGAGGAGATCTACTTGTAATCTTTTTAAGAATAC